>JAXCGZ010008301.1:7500-30000 GCA_037179515.1 Halocaridina rubra
ATTTTTTTTGCTTCATTCCTGATTTTACCATTCTAGGAGACCTCAAGAAAAAACTATTACTTAATTCATATATATATATATATATATATATATATATATATATATATATATATATATATATATATATATATATATATATATATATATATATATATATATATATATATATATATATATTATATATATATATATATATATATATATATATATATATATATATATATATATATATATATATATATATATATATATATATATATATATAAATTTTTTAACTATTCGAATTTTTTCCTTTTTATTTCCAGATTTTGCCCTACTAGGAGACTTCAAGAAGACCAACCCCAAAATGAAGCTTTTGGCTTCACTCGGAGGTCCCCACGTTAAAGCTGAAACCTTTTCTCTAGTGACATCATCTGTGGAAGGCGTTGCTAATTTCACAGAAGGTCTAATTAGCTTCGTGGCCTCCAATCAACTGGATGGAATTGAAATTGACTGGCGTTGGCCTGGCCAACATGGAGGGCGCAAGGAAATTGACGATGTGTCTACTCTTATGAAGGTAAATATTAATTTATTAAATTTTTTTTGTTCCCAATCTTGCACAATTTTGGCTTGTAATTTTAGAATGTATTGCTCAAATATTCATCAAAAATTTACACTTGTTTGGTGTAAATTGCATTATTGCTTGGTTTTGTTATTCAATGCTGTGCATGACTTTACTTTTTATTTCTAAATATGTATTGCTATGAGGATCATCTAAATGTTCATCAGAAAATATATCATCTACTCAAATCAAAACAGGTTATGTTCTGGGTATGATTGGGGTCTCAATTTTTAAATGTATTCATTGAGTTTGTGCCCTTTTTGTTATTTTTCTTTATGCTTTATAGAATATAATTATGACTGCCATTTACACAAAGTCTAAGTGTAGAATATACATACAGTATTTAGCTGTTGAGTAAACCTTGAAGACTTAAATTTTTACCTCCGTGTTTTCCAACAGGTCGTACGATTAGCTCTTGACCAACGGGTACACAGTGTGAGTCGTAGAGAAGCTGAGGACATCACAGCTACCTTTGCTCCAGATTCCTTGATCATAACTGAAGAAGAAGAAGATGAAATAATCAAACCTGTAACAGATGCTGCGGAAGTCGTTCCCACTGCTGCCACCAAAGAAATTACCACCGAGACAACCACTCAACTACCCGAAGAGGAAATCCTCACCGAAAGCCCCGATAACATTAAGTCCTACTTCGACTACATCGGGGACTACTTTAACGACTACTTTGCCGAATATTTCCCCGAAGATTATCCTGTGGACTACGCTGAGTACTACAGTGATGACTACGATATTGCTTCAACTACTTTTAGCCCTGAAACTGAATCGTGAGTTTACAAGTTTTTCAATAGGAGGAAAAAAGTTTTTCATTGCATTATTATTTAGTGTCATATGTTTAGCTAAATTCTCTTAAGCATATAAACAAAAATTATTTTTCCTTTTTTTTTATGCAGTATCAATAAGTACTGTACTGACTTTCTGGTTGTTATTCAAGATTAAACCTACAATAAATTGAAAACTTGAAAGTGAGACAAGTGTGTTCTAATATGATTTCTAAATGAATTTACGATGTATATCATCCCCATATGTTTTAAGAGAAACAAAGAAAAATTCACTTATTAATTATTGTATTAATAATATAAGGAGACATTATTTCAGCACTGAATCGGACTCTATAACCCTCGAAACTGATCCTGAGTACGAGGCCACCCTGCAAACCAGCGAGCCAGAGGTAAGACCCAACTCACAAGCCGAGAGAACCAAGGAGAATGAGAATGATGACAACCAAAGGAAAACTAATTCGGCCACAAAACCTTTTCGTGGAAGAGTCAAGTTCGCTGTGAGTTCCAAAGTTATAATCAGAAAAGGAGGTTGGTCGATTCCAGGGTTTGGGAGATCTATTGCATATCTCCACCTTCTTCTAGATCTGGAATCGACTTTTCCAAAACCTCTCGTTGGCCAGTAGCTGTTGCATCTTGTTTCACTATATTTGCACTGCAAGACAAAGTCAATAATGGAAGCCTATTTTTTTGTACAACTTCATGGCTGTGACTATACTGGAGTAGCAGAAGACATTTCTCAACTCATTTATTCAACAATTATTTTCCTGTTAGACGTTACTGGAGCCCTCCTTGCACGAGACCAAACTCATATTTATGCAAACTTGCTGGGAAAAAAATGACTTTTTAGCCCCTTCTGAATCCCAGGCATTTTATAATTCAATCAACTTTTTGCCTGCATAGACTTCGTGCCAACCTGGTCTCTTCATTAATATTAACCTACGTAAACGTGTCTTAGCATAAAACTGTCTTAAAACCTACACATAAATAGAAATGTGTGTTCTCTTTAACAAAAGGAGGCAGCTCAGTATTTGTTGAGTGAAATAAGCATATCGCTAAGTAAAACATGATACTTGACCACTGGCAACTAAGTCATTCACTTCAGTTTCCTTGTAAAGTATTACTTGCCAGACAATAAAAAATAAAACACTACCGACTTTGAACAAACCATTGTTAATATATCATGACATGTGTTC
Organism: Halocaridina rubra; assembly: GCA_037179515.1. Lineage (NCBI taxonomy): Eukaryota > Metazoa > Arthropoda > Malacostraca > Decapoda > Atyidae > Halocaridina > Halocaridina rubra. The sequence continues at coordinate 10,092 of JAXCGZ010008301.1, forward strand.
ATCAACACGACGTTTTATCCATGAAGTTGTATAAAACAAACTGACAAATCTTCAGCAGTGTTCTGTCGCCTCTTCGTCATAGGTAGTATTTTGATATTTCAGAAAACAGAGGGACCCTTCATGATTTCATTTCTTCACACACACTGCACATGCATTAATTAATTCAGTATTTCTATTCACTCTAATACGGTATCTCAAATGATCACAACTTAAGCGTAATGTATTACTTTCTTTGCTGATTTAATGTATTTCTTAGTACGCACAGAAACTTTTTCCTGTAGCACTATGCTACGCCATATATGATAACTAATGTTCCCTCATAGCTTGAATTCAATTTAGTTTTTTAATTCCATCACACACACATTATGTATTTAACATGTAACCTTATGTCTCGTTTTTCTTCCTTTATGTATGAGTATTTGAAGTAGATTTTCAGGTGAAAGAAGATAAAAATGTAGTTTCTTGATGTTGTATCTTATATACTAACATTGCTCTAAATTAGATCAGTTGCTTTTTTATCATAAGAAGTCAATTCTTTTTATTTCATTCATTTCGTTGGTCTTTTTCATAAATTTACCTAACCCAAAGGAAATCTGTATATAGAGTCACCATCGTTGATATAATCTATATTTTTATTTCATTATTTCTTATAGTGTTCCCCGATAACAGATATATATTTAGTACTGTCAGAAAAAAACATTCATTTTTTTCTCGTGATAAAATCCTTTGAATTGAATTGATTAGATTATAGTAAGTCTTTTCCTGATTGTGGGACGGGAAAAATGCTGCATTCATACTTCCTGTATGCCGTAGGAGGAAACTAAATAGGATAAGTGATACGAGGTCTGACAACCTGCTCCACCCTCAACTTAACCTGTATCGAACTCAGAATAGGCAGATGGTGTGTTCCAGGTCTTGATGAAGCCTCAAGATGAGCAATAATTTATGTTGTTCGGTAATTTTAAAACACAGCCTTGCAATATACTATATTGCAATGTCCATCATATTGCATATCTCGTAAGCCTAAGACAAATCCACTTTGTATCTCCCGAACACAGAAAATTCTCTCGATGATGCATTTGACTAATGAGGGCCGTTATGGGTTTCCATCTGGCAATGTCTGAATACATACATGGATTAAATCTTTGTTTTAATGAGCTGAAGTTTATTTATTATAGAGCTAATATTTATATGAGCTCATTCACTTCGCTACTAGTAGGCAGCTTGGCAACGACGCCCCACCCGACTACTAGAGGCGCTACTGCATCCAAATTTTAACAACCAAAGAGGCTGTGACAGAGCTCAGTATAAGCTTGATCACTGCCTTGTCAGCCATATCAAATTTAAACAGTGGCGCCTCTGGTGGTCGGGTGGGATGTCGTATCTTGTCGTTTGCTGGCGTCGGAGTAATGGATCTCATTTATGTTGGCTTTTTTTTCCAACAACTCCAATAGTTTTTTTTTTAATTCCATCCAGTTTTATTCCCCAGCTGAACTTACGTATAAGAAAAAATCTTTGTTGTTGATCAGTGTGATTTCCTAGTTACACTTGTTGATATGTGAAGCAGATCTTCTTGTTTTTGTAAATTTGCTGTTACTTGTTTCAGTAACTTGCTATGCATTTCCAAGTTGATTTTATTACCGTCTTCTTGTTCGAGCTTATTTGTTTTTGTTAAACACAAAACCATCTTCATATTGTTTCTTTTAGACTTCTTTCTTTAAATATGAAGGAAGCTGAATGTTGTGTTTTGACCTGGCAAAAGATTATCATCTCTGATTTTAGTTGTTGTTTGTTTGTTTGTTCGTCATTGTTTCTGGAAAAAATGCAGCAATTTTTCATTGTTGTTGTCCTTTATTAGCTTTTGTTTTTGTTTTTTTCTTTTTGATGTGTGTGATTGTTTTGTTTAATTTTACTTGCTATCTTTCAAATAATTTTATCTTTTTATATCCTTAAGTGTCGTTGCTCAGTTTTGTTTTTTTTTGTTTTTTTTCCCAAGTCTAAAAAGCTTTAACATTATTTGCATTTTTTTTCTTTCATCTTTACGGTAGAACTTTGACAGTATCTCCCTTTTGAACTAATTGATATTTTCCTTTTAATGCAGTATCTGCTTCATTGAATTTATTAATAGTTCCTACATCTTGTAGTTCTTTTTTAGCTTTTATTATATTTAATTAATTGTCTTCTGTTTTAGTTAATTTATTTTCCTCGCTTGTCTCTCCTTTCCAGTCGTTCTTTTAACTTTTACTTTAGCTTTTAACATCCTAAGAAGTATTTACTAATATTTTTAATTCATAGTGTTAATTTTTTCTCTTTATTAAAACTTAATTATTTTAATATATTCAACATTAAATTATTTTAAAAAATATATGAAAACAATTCTTGCAAGTGATTCCTTCCGTTATGTTCATGTTTTCTTAAAGTATATTAAAGCTTAATTAACAAAATCATTTTGCAATATTTTCAACATGAAATTATAAAAGTGTAGTGAATCTCATAGTACTCTCGAATTTAAATAAATATATACATATGAATTCAATGACTAAATTTGCTAGTGATTTCGAGTAGTTGCCATTTGCATTATGAGATATCTTACAAGTAATAAATTTACTTAGTTATAATAATATTAGCAGCTTCACATCATTCATATCTGCAATACTGTTTTTCTTGGCCTCAAATAGTTTCTGATATGCCAAAACGCCAAAGAAAAGACTTATTGTAGCCTTTGGGAGGCCAAAATACTAATCTCTACTTTGCTTTTCATGGATCCTTTATTCACGAAATAGGATTACTTTAAAATTAGCAAAATTCCCGGTTCATCAAGTGTGTCCTCCACTACCCTGTCGCCCTTGACCACAACCTCCAAGAGCTCAGGAGGCTGGAAATTCGCCAAGAACAGCCACAAGTCCCAAGGTTTTGGAGGAGAAGCCAATCACATTCTGAGAAGACCTTCTTCTGCCAGGCAGACCCCTGACACTATCCTAATGATGACTCTCGCTCCTTATCCAGAAAATATTGTCAAAGGATATGATCTCAAGACACTAGCCAAGTAAGGATAACTTTTTATATTATATTTAGCTAGGACGTATACTTGATAGAGAGTGCTGCAATTGCTTGGTGGTGGAGTGCGTGAATCGGAAAGTGACGAATGCGGATTTGATCCCACCACTTGCCGTTAGGAAGGGTATCCAGCTTACTTCGCCTACAGATTATATATTTCTCTGCCCACCCCTATTCGAGTGGGGATTTATGGTGACACAAATTATAATCTATTTTTCAGAGTTGAATTTGCCTTCTATGAAGAAATTAAAGATTCACCAATCTTCAGTTTAAATACATTTTGTCATACAGGACAGCTTTCATTATTATTATTATCATTATTATTATTATTATTATTATTATTATTATTATTATTATTATTATTATTATTATTATTATTATTATTATTATTATTATTATTATTATTATTATTATTATTATTATTATTATTATTATTATTATTATTATCATTATTATTATTATTATTATCATTATTATATTATCATTATTATTATTATTATTATTATTATTATTATTATTATTATTATTATTAGTATTAGTATTATTATTATTATTATTATTATTATTATTATTTTCAGAATCGTCGATTTCTTCAGTCTTCCCACCCATAACTTGACCGAAAAAGCGATGGCAGACCATCCCCCAGAGACATACCACCATTCTCGCCTCATGGGAGTTTCTGACCTCCAAAATGCTGTACGAACTCCCTGTTTTGTTTTCTTCATCTAACTTATATCAGGCATACTCTGACACAATATATATATTTTTATTTACATACATATATATATATATATATATATATATATATATATATATATATATATATATATATATATATATATATATATATATATATATATATATATATATATATATATATATATATATATATATATATATATATATATATATATATATATATATATATATATATATATATATAAAGCAATGCTTTTTAAATATTAGTAATTATAATATATAAATGAAAATCTAATAATAGCTAATATTATTAAATAATTACAAATGCTAATTGATTACAACCAGTAATAGATATCATTAACAACCTTCTTCATTTACGTATCGCAATAGCTGATCAGTTGTCTCCATATCGCTCTATCCCTTACTGCCTCATTCGTCACACCACACAGCCTCATGTCCTCCTTCACCACATCCATAAACCTCCTCTTTAGCCTACCTCTCCTCCTTCTGTCTGGTAATCATTATTATTTTTTTCAGGATTCTTTAGTAGATTTGGTCGTCAGTTTGGGAATTCCAATGGATCACTTGATCCTTGGTCTGCCATCTGCAGCTGGTGTTTTCACCCTGGAAGATCCAGAAAATAACACCCCAAGAGCTCCAGCTGCGACTCTGCCTGAATTCATATCCTACAGAAAGGTTAGCTGGTTAAGGTTTAAATTATGCTTGATAAGAAAATATCATTCTTAGCATCTACCAAATGGAGGTAGACAATATGTAAAATAACTGTACAGTTATACAATTTGATGCTAGAACTATTTTTTTGAACAATACATCATTGTACTTTGGTCTCGTTAATAAGTCCACATTAGTGTTGTTGATCAGTCTAGTATTCTTGTGTTTTTTTCCAGGCATGTAAGCTGATGGAAACTGGAAATTGGACAGTAGAAAGGGATGAGGATCTGACAGGACCTTACGCCTTCCTCAAAGAGACCTGGATTGCCTTCGATGATCCAACCAGCATTAAGATAAAGGTGGGGCAGGTGACCGCTTGGACTCCAAATCACAACAAGTTGAGACTTCATAAAGGTTTCAAGACTGGATGTTGAACCCTTGATATTTCATGCTTCTAAATATTACTTGAAACCTAGTCTCTATGACTTAAGTTGAAAGTCCACAAAGATCTCAGGACTGGCTGTTGCACCCCTGGTATATCATGCTTCTAAATATTACTTGGAACCATTTCTCTATGACAAAAGTTGAGACTCAGCAAAGGTTTCAGGGCTGAATGTTGCACCCTTAGTATTTCATACATCTGATTTTTACTTGTAACCTTATCTCTATGACTAAAGTTAAGACTTCCTTAAGGTTTCTGGGCTGGATGTTGCACCCTTGTAATATCATGCATTTTATTATTATCTGGAACCATATATCTACGACATCTCACAGTCGAATGGTGTAAGACTTTAATTTGCATGACAGGTGACTCTATGAGCAAGTTTTGTTACCAGACTGTTTACCTTTTGGGTTTGGAATGGGGTCAGGGTTTATGGACGTCTTTGAAATGTAAACAATGGGATTCTTTTATAGAAACTCGGAATATCATAAAAATATGCCCAGACATAATCTATAGAGTGTCTTTATCAGCAATGTGCGGATTATGTATTATCCAAAGGAAAATTCATTAAAGAGATTTGTGGCACGTGTATAAAGTCTTACATCGTAAGCATGTGCAGGAAAGGAGACTGCAGCGGTATGAACTTGCGATGAGAAGAGATGACGACTTAATGGACAGGAGAATGATAGGCATGGACGCTGAGGGCAGGGAGACAAGAGAAAGGGCGAAACGAAGGTGGATGGATTGTGTGAATGAGAATTTAAAGGGGAAAGGGCTGAGAGAAGATCAGACGTAAGAGCGAGGACAGTGGAAGAACCTAGTCAAAACCCCGACCCCACTTAGATGTAGGAATGAGAAGAGTGAAGGAAGACGAAGACTGTGAACATTATTTGGAGAGTTTGAGTTTCTTGATACAGACATAAATAATTAAGAGCAAATTGTTTCAGAAAAGCATCTCCAGTTATATTATTAGACATATTAAAAAGTTATTTTACAGCAACTTACCATGGGAATAACAATCAGCAGTCGACTGAAAAGGTAGAAAATAATGAGCACTGCTTGTTTTTCTTGATAGAATAAAGGAATATCTGACTCAACTTCCAGAAGCGTGACTGATGTCTCACGTGAGACCTCAATAACAAACTGAAGACTCAGATTGCATGAATATCAGAGACAGCCCTCAGAGGTGTGAATGAAATTTCAAGGAAGGCCTCGAGAAAAAACTGAAGGCTCAGATTGCATGAATATCAGAGACAGCCTTCAGAGATGTGAATGAAATCTCAAGTAAGGCCTCGAGTAAAAACTGGTGACTCAAATTGCATGAATATCAGAGACAGCCTTTAGGGGTGTGACCGAAATATCAAAGATGCTTCAAGAACAAACTCGAGGCTCAAACTGCATGAATTTCTGACACAGCCTTCAGGGGTGTAATGGAAATCTCAAGTAAGGCCTCTAGAACAAACCGAAGACTCAGATTGCATGAATATTCGACACAACCTTCATAGGCATAACTCAAGTCTCAAGTAAGGCCTCAAGAACAAATAGAAGACTCACGTTGCACGAATATCTGACATATCCTTCAGAGGTGTGACAGAAATCTCAATTGAGACTTCAGAACACACCGAAGACTCAGATTGCATAAATATCAGACAGCCTTGTGGGGTGTGACTGAAATCTCAAGTGAGTGTTCAAAAACAAAGGAAAGACTCAATTTGCATGAAGAAGTAGTTGACTTCCTACTGGAAAATCCACACCATTGACAAGATCAATTTACTGAAACTGATACATGCATTTATTTATTAAATTAAATAATACAAGTTTGTTTTTCAGTAAGGTAAGTAAAAGGTTATACTACATCTTTTGAAGTACCTCGACCTCAAATCACTTGTTTTAAGGATTTTTTTTTAACTTTGCTCCTAGTTTGGCATTTTTTTAGTTTTGTAGTTTTCCTATTTTTATATTAGATTCCTTATATTAGTCTCATAGGTCTTTCATTGTTCATATTAATAAAATATATGAAGAACTTAGGGTTGTTATCAGATTTAGTTGTGAATGCATGTTACATTTCATTTCAACAAAAATAAACATTTTGAGCAGATAGTTTTATTTTTAATTATAAATATGACAAAATAATTAGTTCTTACTTCAATTCTAAGTACCATCAAGTAGTTTTATAGATTTGTGTTTTTCTTACACTGTAATAGACATACATATATATATATATATATATATATATATATATATATATATATATATATATATATATATATATATATATATATATATATATATATATATATATATATATATATAGCATGACCATAATTTCCCTTGTAAGAGAATGGCTGAGTCAAAGCACATGCATTCTCCAAAATATAATTCATTTCGATCACTCCTCTTAGCTTCTTGGGTATAAAAGACTGCCACAAATCCGTTTTACGCGCTGCTCGGGTCATCCACAAGGTAACAGGCAAGGCTCCTCCACTGTGAGGCCCGATATCCATAGCTGCTTACCCCCCCCCCCCCGCAGCTTCATCTCTGTAACAAAAAATTGCTTTGAAGATTATCGATCTAAAAATGGCATTTTTTAAAGTCATAAACATTTTTTCCCATCTTTATGACGCATTATTGTCTAGAGTTTTTATTCATTCAACATAAACTGTTCATTCCTAGAGTAAGTACGTTCTCTTGCGTGGACTTGGAGGTGCTGCGGTCCATGATTTGGAGCAAGAGGACTATGACGATCAGTGTGGCTATGGCGAATATCCCTTACTGTCATCTGTGTACGACATATTCACCCAGGTAAGGCAAATGATAATTGTCAAGGAGTTTTACTTACATAATGTCTTTGTCTGTCCTCTGTGTATGATATATTCAACTACTTGATGTAATTGTCGAGTAGTTTTTCTTAGATAACGTCTTTTACTGTCATCTGTGTACGACATTTTCATCTGGTAAGGCAAATGATAATTGTCAAGGATTTTTACTTATATAATGTCTATTACTATCCTCTCTGTATGGTATATTCACCCAGGTGAGGTAAATGATGATTGCCAAGAAGTTTTACTTAGATAATGTCTTTTACTGTCACCTGTGTTCGATATTTTCACCCGGTTATAGGAAAAGATTACTGCCTTGGAGTTTCACTTAGATCATACCTTTTACAGTCCCTCTGAGTTCGACATTTTCGCCAAGGCAATGCAAATGATAACTGCCAAGGAGTTTCACTTACAATAATATCTTTTCCTGTCCTCTTATAGATTTACTCAGATTTTTTCATTTTTGCTGTAATGAAAGTATAATAGCCAGAATCCTAATGTGCTATGGTAAATCTAAGATCGCATTGCGGCTATGCCTTTCTAGCTGTGGTCTGTAATCCATTATTATACTGCTTCGTGCCTTGGTACAAAATTTAATTTTGATAAAATTATTTGCAGATGGTGTTTATATTATCTTAATAATTTGTAGCGTGTATTTACATTAAAGAACATTCGAAATTGCAAAATTTTATATATCTTATTGCTTTATCTTCCTCTTCTTCTTTATGCCTCTCCCAATAGAGGTTGCCACAATAGAACAATCGTCTCCATATCGCCCTAGTCACTGTGTCCTTCTGCATCACACTACATACCCTCATGCCATACCTCATCACATCCATAAACCTCCTCTTTGGACTTCCTTATCCCCTATTGTACGGTAGCTCAGATCCATCCTGAGCATCCTCTTCCAATATATCCCTCATGCCTCCTCCGCACATCCCCAAACCATATCAATCTCGCCTCTCTTACCCTATTTTATCACTAAGGAATAAAATTTCTTGACAGCTGGCTAGAACACCAAGACGTGCTGTTCTGCAGTCTCTCGTGGATGATTTAGAGGCAGTTGAGTCTTCCTTCAGATCAGTAGCTGTTTCTTCTCCAAGAGACTTCAGGAGTTCTCCTTTCAGAATAGTTCGAATTGTTGACAGGACTGGGGCCATCACTGCTATCAGGTACAGTTATAACGTTTACAAACGTTACTTGTTAAATAGGATTCACATATATGGGCATACTGTCAAAGGAAATTAAATAATATGAAATTTGCAGGATTTCTTATATTTGAAATCTATATTTTGTTATGTTATAATGAAATTATGTATTTCTATAACATCTACAGAGATAGCTCAGGATCGAGATTCGAATGTTCTCGCCAAGGATATTACCGTGATCCTGCTGACTGTTCCCAATTCTATCGTTGTGTCAAGTTTAACCAATATGTCGATGATTTCACAGTATTTGAATACTCTTGTCCATCTGGTCTGGTTTTTGATGATCGCTGGGAAATTTGTGCTTGGCCTTCTGCAGCCCCTCCTTGTGATGGATCATCTGAGATTTTCCCAGTTCCACGGAGAAAATTCAGTTGTCCAAGTGAAGGATATTTCACTGACCCAGAAAATTGCAGATGGTTCTTTGCTTGTAGGGATTATTATGGAAATGGCACTTTCACTCAGTACGAATTTAGATGCCCATTCGGTCTTGCTTATGATGAAAATAATGGTATTTGTAACTGGCCATGGCTTGTAAGTAACTGTGGTCACAGTGGGCCTATTCCTGGTAATTATGATGATGTAGATTTCAGTGCCTCTCCAGTTAGCGTCCAGGATGTTGCTGGAGGCAACTTTAACAGAGGGAAGTCTATTAGTGACTATGCTGCACCTCAGTCCTTGCATGGAGGCAGCGGTGAGAGTGGTAGCTGTGAAGAGTGCGGATCAGTTGAATTTGCCATCGATGGTAAAGGTATATATAATGCAGATAGAGGAATTATTCACTCTCCAAATCTAAGTAATGGCAGGCTTTCTTACAATAGTTTCAAGACTACCGGGAATGCTTTAGTGTCCTCTGGACGTGGAAAGCAAATAAACAGTGGAGCATCTCTTGCTTTGGGCTCTGCTCGACCACATAGCAATAGGCCAAGTAGTGCCAGTATTTCATCTAACTATGGTAGCTCACAAGGCTATAATTATCAATCACCAGTACCATCATATGAAGCGCCATCTCCTGTAACTACCATTGGTTATGATTACAATGCCCCTGCTACTGCAGCTGCCCCTACTTTCCCTGTACCTACTACGCCAGGGTACAGCTATACTGAACCCGAAGAACTTTTCCCTCATGTGCCCTCTTCTTCTCATCAGAGACCCGACAGCTCTAGACCATCGTCTCCAAGTTATTCATACCCAGAACCTTCAACATCTTTCAATCCTGCCCCAGCTACAAGACCATCTGGTAGTTATTCCCAGCCAGCTTCCTCTAATCAATATAGACCTCCTGTTACAACTTCTCAACCCTTATCTGGTTATTCATATGAAGAACCTACAGTTTCCTTCCCTTCAGCTCCACAGTCTTCAAAACCTTCTGGTCAACAGTATAAACCACCCTCTACATCATATAATCCAGTTCCTGCTTCCCCATCACAGGCTACTTCAGATTATTCAGCACCAAAGCCACCCTCTGGTTACCATTATGGTGAACCAGCCATCTCCTTTGATCCAGTGCCATCATCTCCTTCTTCCAGACCATCAGCAAGTTATGCAACACCAAAACCTTCAGGAAGTTACTCATCAGCTGGTACCTCAGCACCAAAACCGTCTTCAGGAAACTCTTACCAAGCACCTTCAACTCCATTTGATCCTGTATCCACAGCTTCTCCTTCACCACCGTCAGTCAGTTATACTACACCTAGACCAGCAGCACCTCCATCACAGACCCCATCTTCTGGTTACTCATATCCTAAACCCTCAGCATCATTTAACCCATTGCCATCCACACATTCCCCACAACCTTCCTCTGGATATGCCATTCCTAAACCTAGCATTACTACTCCTGTGCCTAAACCTTCTACAGGTTATTCCTACCCTGAGCCAAGCTCTCCATTTAACCCCGTCGGATCAGTGTCAGTCTCAAAGCCATCTCTAGTCACATCAGCTCCTGGTTACTCGTATCAGACTCCATCACATCCATCATCAGGGTATTCTTACTCTACTCCCTCTCGGCCATTTAATCCTGTTTCTGGAGAGAGCTCTGAAGAATCTGCAGAAGTTAATAATGGTTATTCACTGCCCTCTTCTCTGAGTGAAGTCCCTACTAATGGTTATTCATATCTAAATCCTGGAAAATCTTTCAATCCATTCTCTTCTTCCGGAACTGAATCATCAGCTCCCGTTTCATCACCAAATGGTTATTCTTATGAGCCACCAGCAAATACTTTCACTTTTATTCCTGAACCATCAACTTCATATTTGCCTGTTCCTGTGTCAACCACACAAAGAGTACCCTCAAGTACATATAAACCTGTTTCAAAACCTACTCTGCCTTCAACTTACAAACCAGCTCCTAAACCGACCTCTTCATATAATCCTCCTTCTGCAACACCAGCCTCCGCAAGACCTACTCCATCTACTTATAAACCAGCACCAAGGCCTCCACCATCACCTTCTCACACATCTCCAAGCACTTCTTCTGCAGGTTACTCATATTCTCAGCCGTCTAATCCATTCTTACCTCGCCCATCCTCATCATCTACATCCAGCAAATCTGAAGGCTATTCATATGTAGCTCCAGCTGGTGGTAAGAGCTTCAATCCATTTGTTGCTCCATCAAGTGCTTCTGGAACAAGTGGAACATATAGCGGATCAGACAGTGATGAAAGCACTGGAGATTATAATAATAGATATTCTGGGAGCAGTGGAGGAACCACATTGAGTGGACTTAGTCACTTTGGAATTTCAAGTGTATCCTCAAGTCACAGTAACGTGGGAGATATTACCGGCTCCAGCAAATCTGGAGGCAGTTTAGCATCAGGACACTCTTCTGGTTTTGGTACTGGAAATGCTTTCAGTCACTTTGGAGTCAATCAAGGATCAAGCAGTAATACAGCTAGAGGTAGTGGAAAATCTGGAAATAGGGAAAAATCAAGTGGTCATTTTGGTAGTAACAGTGGATCTAGAAATAATGGAAAGTCTACTGGGCAATTTGGAGGTAGTGCTGCAAGTTTGCATTTTGGATTTTCTGGAAATTCAGGAAAACCTGGAGGTAGTGGTTCCTTTGGACACTCCGCAGAAGGTCCAGGATCAAGTTTGGCTTCTGGACATTTTGACGATGCTGACAGCTTTGGCAGTGGAAGAAAGACAGGAAGCGGAGGAGAATTTGGACACTTTGGAGACAGTAGTAGTTTGGGAGGTAGAGGGAAATCTGGAAGTAGTTCTGCATTTGGGCATTTTGGTAGCATCAGTAGCTCCAATAAAGCAGGATCATCAGGGAGTAATGGAAGATTTGGTAATCTTGGTAGCAGTGGTAGTTCAGGAAGCACAGGGAAGGCCAGTGGCACTGGAGCTTCTGTTCAGTTTAGGGGTAATGGCGCTTTTGGTAGCACAGGAAAATCTGAAAACTCCGGAGTATTTAGTCAACACGGAAGCAATGGTAGCTCTGGAAGTTCAGGGAAATCTGGTGGCAGTGGGGCAACTGGACATTTTGGAGCTAGTGGCAGTTTGGTTAATGTTGGAAATTCTGGAGGCAGAGGACGCTTTGGAAAAAATAGTGGATCAGATACCACTAGAACATCTGGTGGTGCTGGAGACTTTGGACATTTGGGAAGTAGTGGTAGCTCATCTACTGCTGGAAAATCTGGAGGATCTGGTGGTTTTAGTCATTTTGGAGGTACCAGTGGCTCAGGAAATAATGGAAGGCAAGGAAGTTCTGGAACATCAAAGCACTTTGGAGGCAGCCAAGCTTCCAAAAACTTTGCAAGTGGCAGATCCTCTGGAAGTAGAGGAAAGTCTGGTAATAGTAGAGATCCAAATCCATTCAGAACCGTTGGAGCTTCCAGTAATCATGCAGGGTCTAGATCACAGGCAAATGCTGGAAATCTCTCTGGAGTTGGTGCTCGTAAATCAATTGCTGGTGGACCATCCATTGTTGCTAAACTTACTCGTGGTCGCAAATTCCAGAGATTTGGCCCTGGAGGTCGTCGAGATTTTGATGACACTCTTGGACCTGAAGCCTGTGAAAGGGCTGGATTATTCCGTCATCCAGACTCTTGTGACAAATTCTACGAGTGCTACTGGGACAGATGGGTCGAAAGATTTACTCTTCACGTTTTCGACTGCCCTGTTACAATTGTATATGATTCAGGTATCACTGCTTGCAATTGGCCGTTCAATGGCCCACCGTGCCATGACAGCAGACATGCTTAAACGCAATTTATAAATCTTTTCTTTTATAACAAATCTGCTGAAGATGAACACCTACCTTCACAATACAATGATTAAAGAAGTATGTCTGTATTATACCTGTATATTTATTCGTTCTGTCTTTCATTATTTATTGACATCACCGCACTCTTAATTTATGATAACGTATTTATTGTGCTGTTTAGGAATGATTTCACGACATGAAAGAACTTCACAGAAATACTTTGTGCCAAAATAGATGAATGGCTCTGTTGGGTTACACCATGGATAAGCAGAGATTGGATTGTTGAACAACAATATTTTTGTTTGCTCACTCGCAGAATAATTCATAAATGTAGTAGCAATTCTCATATTCAGTATAGTATCATAGTGTTTTAGAGATACGAGAAATAAATTGCATAGCCTAGCCTTTTCTGTGCAAAAACTAGATAGTTAAAAAAGCTTGATATTCTTTTCATATAGTTATCATATCAGCTGCATTCTGGCCTTTACCAATAAAATTTTATCACTGCCGTGCAATGTAGTGCGTCTGATAAACATTTTAAACAGTACACAAGACTGGACACTGTGCAAAAGCAAATATTGTAAAGACCTTGCTTTCAAACACAATTTGCTGAATCTTCATCTGTTTTCATAAAGATTAAAATGTGTTAGTAGAAATTTTCTCTTAAACTTTGTGGACATCACCACACAAGTGTGGATACTGTGCAATAAAAAGCATTTTGGTCTGGCTTCCTAGTAGAATTTGCTGAATCTTTGTCTTTTTCACAGAGATGAAAACTTTTGTAATTTTTTTATATAAACTTCATAGGATATCACACAAGCCTGAACACTATGCTATGCAAACATTTTCAGAGCCTTGATTATTAATAAGCGCTGCTGAATCTTCGTGTCTTTTCATATAGGGGAAAAAGGCATTGGTAGCTTTTTCACAAATTTTGAGGGTTTCACACAAGTCTGGACTCTATGCAATACAAAACATATTAGGGTCTTTCTTTCCAAAACAATCTGTCGTATCCTCGTTTGTTTTCATAAAGGGAAAATGTATTTTATTTTATTTTTTGTTTTTTTTTTTACTTTTAAACTCACATAAATCTCCACCCCCCCGCGCAATTAGAGGGCTTTGCTTTTTTAACACAATTTGCCAATGTCATTTGTTACACGGGATGCATAAAAGCTGTTTGTAAGAGGAATATTTCAAGTTTTCTGATTTCACAACATGTCTGCATATGTACAATACAAATCTCCTTAGACTCATCCTTTCCCATAAATTTTGTCGATGCTTAGCCTATTTTTATAAAGGGACCAAAACTCATGTATTTAATACATTTCTATCGTCATAAAACATGTATTTAATACATTTCTATCTGCATAAATCATGTATTTAATACATTTCTATCGTCATAAAACTCAGCTGACTTCAAACAAAGCCTTAAATTTTTCTTTTTAAGATAGTTTGTTGAACTATCATCGAATTCACATAGCAAAAAATAATGCATAATTGTAACATGGTCCAATTCTAATAAACATTTCTGACTTCACTCATATCAGTTACCACACGAAATATTCCTTTTCAATAAATTATGCCATATTTTCCATCTAATTTTCCATCAAAGTGAGGTATGAATGCGAATTTATAAATAAAAAATTTATGAATAGAGAAATTAGAAATTTCTCTACTTCATAGAGAACCTGGACATGTGCAGAACCTGAACATGTGCAGAACCTGAACATGTGCAATACGAAACTGTCTTAAAACCTTTCCCTTTAAACACTGTTGTGCTTTCATTACATTTCAAAAACTATTCGAAAAATTTCTGTATTTGAAACAATTCAATATTGATAAACTTTTCGAAACTCAGTCAGATCTGGTGTCCTGTAATCATGGTGAGAATCTAGATTTGCAAAAACGAATTTATTTAGGGAAATTTGAGGGTTTTTGTGTAACCTGACCTCTATATATGTTTGTGCGTATATATATATATATATATATATATATATATATATATATATATATATATATATATATATATATATATATATATATATATATATATATATATATATATATATATATAGATATATATATATATATATATATATATATATATATATATATATATATATATATATATATATATATATATATATATATATATATATATATATATTCCTGTCTGGTTTTACAATCCAAATTCTTCATGTTTAACCTAAGCTTGAAGAGAGCGAGGATTTTGTAGTGAAAGTTAAAGTCTATAGTGTGACCTGACTTGAATTGACCATCGTATAAATCTATATCTGAGCTATGCCAAGCCTGGCTGAAGTCAGACTTAATATCTGAGTCCTGTTGGCAGTAATATTTATTATTATTTATGTAAATTATGTACATCCTAAAAAATGAGGTACTTTTTTCATTATCAGTGTACTACTCATATTCTCTCTTCAAGTTATTCATTTATATATAAACTTAACCTAATCTAACTTAATCTTTAATTATTTTCTAATCATTCTTTTATATTTATTTTCTCCTCTGTTTATACATACGCAAGAGAATATGAGTGGTGCACAGAAATGAAAAAAATTACCAAAACTGTACATTTTTCCATGCACTGTACATTAGTGTGATTTCTGTACAATTTACAAAATTGATTATGGAGTGGTTTACACGGGGTTAATTACGTAAGCTGTTGTACACGTAAAATAAACCAATTGGTAAATGTTGTTTTACTCATATCCTGTGTAAGTTTGCAAGAAAGAATGAGTTTACGAGTCAAGAATTTTTAACATTTTGCTAAGTAATTCATTCTTAGATTTCAAGGTTTTCAATATGTATTTCTTTTATTTCTTGAGCGTCTGTTTTCTATCATTTCTTTTTTCTCGTTTAATAGTTGAATTATAAGCTGATAAATAAGACGATTATCCACAGATATTTATTCAATTGTGTATGCATGTATGTATGTATGTATGTATGTATGTATGTATGTATGTATGTATGTATGTATGTATGTATGTATGTATGTATGTATGTATGTATGTATGTATGTATGTATGTATGTATGTATGTATGTATGTATGTATGTATGTATGTGTGTGTGTGTACGCAGACACAAACTTGAAGAAATATCTCTGGATACTTGACCTTACATATCAGCACTTAAGTCAAATGGACATTTTAGAAATTGAAACTCAACCATAAATTACCAAGAAACCTTTGAAACTATTCCAGCTCATTTTAACCTGTAAATAATGGCTGAAAAGTTGGCAACAGTGCGAGGAGTTAATATAAAATGGCGTAAGTAGCAGATCACCTACGGGCCAATCATGTGGCCCGTCCTCCCTCCTAGGTGAATATCTATAACTACCTAGCAGACCAATCAGTCGCATTTGATAAGTGAGTTGGGGAATGTCGGACGTGAAGCTATAGAACAAAAATCAAAGCCCAAGGAAGCAGGCTAGAATACTTTGGGTCTTATGAATGGGTAAATTCTTGATTTTTTTTTCTTTTTTGGAAAGGTGAGTGATTCTAGAAACAGTCTGAGGCTCTTTAGTAATCCCATCGAATACAGAATTCTGGGAAGTAACAGCATCAGTGACGCAACGGCAAACAAAACAAAATAAAAAATTCAAGCGTACCTCACTTTTCCTCACGCCACCTCATCTAACCTTAACTCACATCACCTCACCTCATCTCATCTAACTTCACTTCCCTTCACCCCATCTCACTTCACCTTACCTCACATCACCTCACCTCATCTCCTCTAAGTCCACTTCATTGTACCTCACATCACCTAATGTAACCTAACAATGTACGAGGTTGCTAAAGTGCCCGTGTGGTCTTGGTGGTACATTACAAGATCCTAAAATTGTTACCATAACGAGTAGTTTTTGCAAGTAAGCTGAGAGCGAAATGTGCCAACAGGCTCTGCCCAAGTGGTCTACTACCAGGGAGACCTGAGACTCTCATCCATCCCCAATACAGTATTAATACAGTATTGGTGTATCATTATGTCCAGGTTAAGGTCAGGCTACTGTTTTGTTTTATTACACGTATGAGATTGCTATATTGGAGCTTTTGTTAACAAGTCCTTCGCAAGCAGGCAACCGTCCTAGCCCTTAGTAGAAAAGGGAGTTCGTGACGTAAAACCGAATCCATAAGCAGCAAGAAAACAACAAAAACAAACAAGGAAAATAAGCAAAACGTCAATAAGATTTTTTTTTTATTCTTATTTCAAGTAGCCTTTAAGTAACACCGGTATGAAAGAGAAAAAAAAATCGAAATATTGATCAGTTTGTGAAGAAGTTTGAAGAGGTTTTTATTGTACACATAAGAACTTAGAGACAAAGAAAGATCTATATTTCAAAGATGTCTTCAAGATTTGTGTATGGGGACCGGAGTAGAATCATTATTATTATTATTATTATTATTATTATTATTATTATTATTACTATAATTATTATTATTATTATTATTATTATTATTATTATTACTATTAATATTAATATTATTATTATTATTATTATTATTATTATTATTATTATTATTATTATTATTATTATTATTATTATTTCCTTCCCTTCTCCATGTATGAGCTATTTCTGATCGAATTACATATATGATAAAACCTTTTCATATAAAGGAAATAGGTTCTCTACCCGCTGAGGAAGGGCGTACGGGTCTTTTGAATAGATACGTCCCAAAAATTGATTAGAGAGAGAGAGAGAGAGAGAGAGAGAGAGAGAGAGAGAGAGAGAGAGAGAGAGAGAGAGAGAGAGAGGAAATAAGGGGTAAATGGAAATGCAGCGAAAGAAAGAAAAGAGAGAGAGAGAGAGAGAGAGAGAGAGAGAGATAGAGAGAGAGAGAGAAAAAAAAAAGAGAGAGAGAGAGAGACTTTCTCTATATTCAGATTGCCATAGACGGAAAAATACTAAGAGAAAACAAACGAAAAAATATAAATATGAGAAAAGATGAAATAAGAAACGAGAAGACAAAATGTAGAATGAGGAAACAGAAAAGACGAAACGAGAATTAATAAAGAGAAAAAAAAATGGTGGTAAGAGTAGAAGGGTGAAAAGGAGATTAAATGGAGAACATTCATCTCGCGGAGTCTGTAATCCTTTTCGGAATAGATATAGGATGAAAGGGCAGAGAGAGAGAGAGAGAGAGAGAGAGAGAGAGAGAGAGAGAGAGAGAGAGAGAGAGAAAGAGAGAGAGAGAGAGAGGTTGTCATACCCGTTACTTTTTCCCATCATATAGGAGAGGATTATTTCGGTGAGGCTTTCCCTTGCAAGATAATTATCTAAAGCTGAATTGGACAGAAATGGACATCAGAGTAAGAATTGAGAGAGAGAGAGAGAGAGAGAGAGAGAGAGAGAGAGAGAGAGAGAGAGAGAGAGAGAGAGAGAGAGAGAGAGAGAGAGAGGTTGTCATACCCGTTACTTTTTCCCATCATATAGGAGAGGATTATTTCGGTGAGGCTTTCCCTTGCAAGATAATTATCTAAAGCAGAATTGGGCAGAAATGGACATCAGAGTAAGAATTGAGAGAGAGAGAGAGAGAGAGAGAGAGAGAGAGAGAGAGAGAGAGAGAGAGAGAGAGAGAGAGAGAGAGAATGGTTGTCATACCCGATATTTTTTCCCATCATATAGGAGAGGATTATTTCGGTGAGGCTTTCCCTTGCATGATAATTATCTAAAGCAGAAGTGGACAGAAATAGACATCAGAGTAAGAATTGAGAGAAGGAGAGAGAGAGAAGAGAGAGAGAGAGAGAGAGAGAGAGAGAGAGAGAGAGAGAGAGAGAGAGAGAGAGAGAGAGAGAGAGAGAGAGAGAGAGAGAGAGAATGGTTGTCATACCCGATATTTTTTCCCATCATATAGGAGAGGATTATTTCGGTGAGGCTTTCCCTTGCATGATAATTATCTAAAGCAGAAGTGGACAGAAATGGACATCAGAGTAAGAATTGAGAGAGAGAGAGAGAGAGAGAGAGAGAGAGAGAGAGAGAGAGAGAGAGAGAGAGAGAAATGGTTGTCATACCCGATATTTTTTCCCATCATATAGGAGAGGATTATTTCGGTGAGGCTTTCACTTGCAAGATAATTATCTAAAGCAGAATTAGACAGAAATGGACATTAGAGTAAGAATTGAGAGAGAGAGAGAGAGAGAGAGAGAGAGAGAGAGAGAGAGAGAGAGAGAGAGAGAGAGAGAGTTTTAACTTATCACACAATTTATTTGTGACTCGTAACATTGTAAAAAGGTTTGATTAGATCTGGTTAGGTTAAGATGCTTTTAATGAGTAACCAGTACTTCTTGTACTATAAAAAAAATCTACATAAGTAAATTAACCACATTATGATATCCATAAATATGAAAAAAATACAACTGAACCTAGCCAGGATTCGATACTACAACATAAGGACAGTGCAAATATGTACTTAAAGTGGTACAGGTTGTTCTGGATTTTCTTGCCATAATTCAATAATTGTCAATAGCAGAATTTTGTGGCGTAATGGTAGCATCTGGGGCTTGTAAAATGCTGTTTCCATGTTTGATTCTGGCCCGGGATCGGATTAGCTTGCACTGTCTCTTGTTGTTACTGATTAAAATGCAATTTATTTAGGGGATCGGTGATTACTAAAGGTCTACATTCTTATTCAGTCATTACTGGGAGATCACTGGGTCTGCATGATAGGTGAGGATGCATGGACCCCGTTTATTCAGTATATATATATAGTCGGGTGCTTTGGTTTCACTGTCCCTTGCTTCTGCTTTCCTTTTAGACCTTTAAGCTTTTCCACCCTAAATTAATCTTTCCCT
>JAXCGZ010008301.1:40000-42927 GCA_037179515.1 Halocaridina rubra
GTATTCACAATTTGCTAAATTCAGAAATGAGTTCCTTGGTTTGGTTCATGAGGTTTCTCGTCAGTTATTCAATATAAATAATGAATAAGTCATGATAAAAGCAAGAATTAAAATAAAGATGTATAATATGCACCAGCTGGTGGAGGACCGAAAACTTTCTCAGCTGGTAATATCCATTAGGGACTGGACCACCTGTTGCATTTACCTACCCCTGTATTGAACACAAAAATTGAGTTGGAAAATCCTTTTCACTTTTGTTTACACTATTCAGTAGCAAACTAGAAATAAAGAACAGAGGTAGGATTTATATTTTGTATACAAGATTTCTTGGATTAACCATCGAACCTACTGTGGGGCGTTAGGAAGGGTATCCAGCCTTAATTCCCTAACAACACTTATTTACCACTTTTTTTTAATGTACATAGGTGAGTACATTTATCAACTATAATGCTTCTTAAACCCCTCAAGAACAATTTCAAACCTTTTTTGTCTTTTGCAAATACATAAACGACTACAATACTGCATTAATTATGAAAAACTTGCAAAGTACAGAATCAGTTGATGAGCACAGTAATAATTAATCATGTGCATGTATTTAAACATCCAAGTAATGTATTAATTACTTACGAAAGACATTTGCAAAGTACAAATTATATTTTCATCAGGTCGGTGGATGAGCAGGCTACATGTTGAGGAACCGCTAAAATCCTTCAAATCTATTTTCAAGGCAGTCACTGATAGATAAGCATTTTCGTAAAGCAGTTAAATATGAAAGACACAAGCAAAGTACTAACTGTATTTTGATATAGTTTGAAGTAACAAGTTTGCTATTCATTGTAAGTTTTATTTGAACTCCAATTACAGAAATGGAATCAATACATCTTTGAAAGCTAATATAATCATTATAAATTTATTTTATATGAAGCACATGTCCAGAATGCCTTTGTATCCACAGAATATGGCCGAGCTAGAGAAATGAGAGAGATTTTGTCATCATTTAAGTCTTTAAAATTAACATGAATGTGCTCCTTATCTAATCATCTTTTCAGATTAAAAATGGCGCTGCTCTTGGGAGCATCAAAGCCTCTTCCACCTGACCTGACCTCAGGTTATCAGGTCTTTCATCGTCTCGCAATCAGTGAAAGTACCAGAGACCATGTTGCTCTCATGACAGATAATCTTAGGATAACATTCCAGGAACTACAAAGAATGGTGGATTCACTGGAAGTGTGGCTCGTGAAACAAGTTGACTGCATTTTGAAAAGAGAATCGCAGAAATTAGCTAATTACGAGAAGTATCGTAAAGAGAGTGATGTATGCAGTATGAGTGGAGAAGAGTTGAAAAACTCTCAAACGATGAAGCAAAACAAAGACCAGGAAAAGGATGCACAAGGTGAGAACACGTCAACAAGAAATGGACACTGTAGCTCAGACCAAACGCTCGAAGCAACCAAGGTTGGCAAATACATTTGTATTGCTCTTTGTCTCAACAGAAGTCCTACTCTTGTAGCCCTCATTCTTGCCATCTGGAAACTAGGCTGGTCATATGTCCCTCTCGATCCAGCAGTACCAGGAGTCAGAACTTTATATGTTCTAAGAGATGCTGAGCCTGCATGTATAATAACGGATGAGAATTCTAACATTAAAATCAGGGCTTTAGAATCAGACACGTCAATTCATCCTCAAAACCATCAGGATGACAAAGAACAAACTGGTGATCATGAAATGTCTGAGTTTATCAAGTACACCGTCAATGATAGAATAATTAACATTGACACTTGGGAGCAACCTAATTCAGATTCAGATGAGGGGAAAGATACCATCAATTCATCGTTACTAAATGATCTTCGTGGATCTGGAAAATTGGCATGTCTTTTATATACGTCTGGAAGCACTGGAAATCCAAAAGGTGTTTTACTCACAATGGACAACCTGATGAATCGCATATATTGGCAGTGGAACGAGTTTCCATTTAAACCAGATGAAGTGTGTCTTATGACTAAATCTCTAACTTTTGTAGATTCTGTCACTGAGCTTTTCACTCCACTCTTGGCTGGAATACCTGTGGCAGTGGTCAAGGAACTTCATATAAACCCAGAACTTGTCATAAAATATGTCGGTCAATTTGGAGTGAGCAGGCTGGTTTTTGTTCCCTCCTTGTTGAAACTACTACTTCTGTATCTTAACACTACCAAGGATTCCATTAGACTTTTACAGCTGTACCTACACCTTTGGATATCAAGTGGAGAACCTATTCCAGGATGGCTTTTGAATGACTTTTTTGCCATGTTTCCAGGGAGCAAGTTTGTTAATTTGTATGGGTCGACTGAGGTAACTGGAGATGTCACTTTCCTACAGATTGAAGAGACTACATGGAAAGCTGGAGTGAAAGTTCCTATTGGTCGTCCCATATCAAACACGGTCTTGATTATCATTAAGAAAAACAAACAAATCTATACTTGTGCTAAAGAAGAAGAAGATGGCGAAATAGCTGTGATAAGTAAGAATGTGTGTGCGGGCTATCACCACGGGAAGCAGTATAATCCCGATACCAATATATTTGTACCTCTTTCTAATATAGAAGTTAAGGATGATGAAAAACGCGAGGCTCTACATAGTTATGTACATGAACTGTATGAAAACAAATTAGAAGTTAAATCTTCCAATTGCGTAGACCATATGCAAGCCTCTGTAACTGAAGATGAATATAATAAGAGTGTCATGAAAGATATTCAATTATTGCCTGAGACCACAGTAAGTGATTCCATGAAACAAGAATTAGTAACCTCGAGTGTAGAGGTCAAATCTCCCAAGAGAAGTCCCTCAAAAGTCGAGACTCATATCACAAGTTTTTTCAAGAATGCACTTAGTCCCTCCAAATCAAAACAAACTCAGGTGGAATGTAATAAATCACCTTTTCAGAGCCC
>JAXCGZ010008302.1:2500-20000 GCA_037179515.1 Halocaridina rubra
TGTTGCTCTTTTATAGGTCTGCTATACATTTATGTTTTTTCTCCTCTTATAACTTTTCCAGCATTTGTCTCTCCACATTTGGCTCTCTAGCACTCATTATTGAACCATATCTCTCTGGCATGAATAACTTCTATTTTGGTGGAAGGTATGCAACAAGTGACTATCTTCTCATATTCCTAACAAGAGATTTCGCACATATCTTTTACATATCTGTTGCTAAATAATGTCCTCCAGTCAATAACTGCAAAAAGCTCATAAATTTTGATGTAATCTCCTATCGGATAGTTCCTCCACGTGTCCTTCACAGCGCCTCTACATCCAGGCAGAACATCGCATGAAATACTCCATCAACAACACACAATGGTCACTTCTTCCAATTGATGGTTCATACTCATTTTCTATTTTTTAATATCCAACACAATATCTATAAATACTAGATCCAGCAGCGATGGCTCATCCCCACTCCTGGCCCTCGTTGGTCCCAGTACATGTTGGAGTTGGAAATTCCCTTTTACACAATCTAGGAATCTTGCCCTGAATGAGCCTTCCCCACCGTGTGGGTCCAAATTTATCCAATCTATCTCTCCCTGATTAAATATCTCTCATAAACATAATCCTACACTTTCTCTCCCATGCGATATTAACAACGGAGTTTACGACTTAAACAGTACCCATGTGAGTATCCGCATAAACTTCTAGCCTATGTTGAATCCCTGGTGGGTTATTTACAATAGTTAATATAATGCTCTTTGACCCGGTATTTATGCAAACAAAAGGAAATTCCTTGAACTTACTTTTCATGGCAAAGTGTATTTCTTCAACCAGAAATCTTTCACCTATGATTAATACTCATGTGAGTACAAAGTTTGCTTTAAGCTAAATTTGAAAAGAGGTTTTGAAGAAATAGTAACTAATGCCATAGCCAAAGAGCGGAAAATATAGATAAAGTGGGTTATAGATGAAATTCTTGATATTTTGTAACACCATTTCTGCAGTCTTTTCTCACTTCAAACACAAGAAAAAATAAGTTAGACATAAATAATTACTTGAGTCCAAATTATAATTGACTCATAGAATATTAAAAACGCATGGCTACTAGATCATATTTTAGAATGGACTATTATTAGTTCTTCACATTATGTAAATTGTAAACCAAAAAATCAAATACCTAAAGTCTTGATGCCAACCACAAGACTGAGAAACCTCAAGCTTTCATTCATTTACACTCCACCGCTTACCGACGCTGGTGGACGGTGCCATCCACTTTGCAAATTCCTCTCTCTCTCTCTCTCTCTCTCTCTCTCTCTCTCTCTCTCTCTCTCTCTCTCTCTCTCTCTCTCTCTCTCTCTCTCTCTCTCTCTCTCTCTCTCTCTCTCTCTCTCTCTAACACACAAACATATATATGCATGACTATGTATGCTATCTATCTATCTATTGTATCTATGTATCCATGAATACACTGCATGCATGTATGTATGTATGTATGGACGTATGTATGTAAGTAAGTATGTATGTATGTATGTATGTATGTATGTATGTATGTATATATGTATGTATGTATGTATGTATGTATGTATGTATGTATGTATGTATGTATGTATGTATGTATGCATGTATGTATGTTTGTATGTATCGTATGTATGTATGTATGTATGTATGTATGTGATTACCTAATTATGATTACCTAATTGTGTTTACGGGAAAGAGCCCAAAGCTCGTATCTTCCCGTCTCCTGATCGGTTCCATTTTATACTTAGTGATACTTATCATACCTGTCCTTAAAACTATGGATTGAGATAGCATTAACTACCTCCTCGCTTAGCGAATTCCAATTATCAACTACTCTTACACTGAAAAAGTATTTCCTTACATCCTGCAAAGAAGTTTTCTTACGAAGCTTCAAACTATGACCTCTAGTTCTAGAGCCAGCCATATCAAAATATCGATCCCTATCCACTCTATCATAACCATGAAGGAATTTAAAGACTGTCACCATATCCCCCCTCACTCCTCTAGCTTCGAGTGATGGTAAGTCTAATTCCCTCAGCCTCTCATCATAACTGAGATTGCGTATTTCTGGCACCAGTTTCGTGGCATGTCTTTGAACTTTTTCAAGCTTAGCTATGTGCTTTTTCAAGTGCGGATTCCAAAAGGGGGCTGCATATTCGAGTTTTGGCCTCACATAGGTTACATAAATATTTCTGAACATTTCCTTGTCCATGTGCCTGAAGGCTACCCTTACATTTGATAAGAATGCATATGCTGCCCTTACTATGCCATTTATATGTATTTCTGGAGACAAATCTGCCAGTATGTTTACTCCTAGATCTCTCTCATTTTCTGTCTCTTGAAGTTGTACTCCAGCCACCGAGTAGTCAAGCTTGGGCCTTCTTGCACTTGTACCCATTCTCATTACCTTACATTTTGAAGTATTGAATTTCATTAGCCACTTTTCTGACCACTCATGCAGATTATTTAGATCCTCCTGAAGTTCTCTACCATTGTTCTCGTTTATTACTTTCTTCACAATCTTTGCATCATCTGCAAACATATTCATGAATGAATTTACAGACTCTGGTAGGTCATTTACATATACAAGGAACAAAAGTGGCCATAAAACTGAACCCTGTGGAACTCCACTACTAACTCTTCTCCATTCAGACACTGAGTGTCTTACTCTAACCCTCTGTTCCCTTCCTTCTAAGTAAGTTTTTATCCATTCCAAAACATTTCCACCTATTCTAGCCATTGATTGCAGCTTCCTAATAAGTCTCCCATGTGGAACAGTGTCAAACGCTTTCTGGAAGTCTAGGAATATGCAATCTGCCCAGCCCTCTCTTTCCTGTAAGATTTGGCTTACCTCATCATAAAATTCTAATAAGTTTGTTACTGTTGATCTACCTTCTCTGAAGCCATGTTGCCTCACTGACAAAAAGTTGAAGGATTCCAAGTGAAGAGAGATATGTTTCCTTAGTAGTTTCTCCATAACTTTGCAAACTATGCTGGTCAAGGAAACTGGTCTATAGTTCAGAGCCGCATCCCTCCTTCCCTTTTTGAAGATAGGTATCACATTTGCTTGTTTCCAGCATCTTGGAATCTCCCCCGACTCGAGTGACTCCTTAAATATGATACTTAGTGCCACTGATATTGTGTTTGCGCATTTTTTAAGCACATGAGGGGATATGTCATCAGGACCTGTAGCTTTATGAACATCTAAATCCATCAGCGCTTTGCATACCTCTGTGGCTGTAAGGTTGATGTTCTCTAATACCGGCCCTTGAGCTTCTATCACTGCAATCTGAGGGGGTGGGGTATTTTCTACTGTAAATACTGACTGAAACTCCTTGTTCAATTCTTTGCAGATCTCTTCATCCGTCTCAGTGATGCTTCCATCCGCTCTCTTTAGCCTTAAAACCTGTTCTTTTACCTTCAGTTTTCCTCTGATAAAGCTGTGGAAAAGCTTGGGATTTTCTTTAGCCTTCCTGGTGATGTCCCTCTCATAGTCTCTCTCTGCCTCTCTCCTATTACTTAGGTAGTCATTTCTTGCTCTTTTGTAGGTTTGCCAGGCATTTATGTTTTTTCTCCTCCTACACCTTTTCCAGCATTTGTCTCTCCACTCCTTAGCTCTTTTACACCCATTATCGAACCATTTCTCTCTGGCATGAATTACACCTACTTTGGTGACAGGTATGCAGCAATCTACTATCTTCCCATCTCACAAAAGATGTATGTATGTATATATGTATGTATGTATGTATGTATGTGTGTATGTATGTATGTATGTATGTATGTATGTATGTATGTATGTATGTATGTATGTATGTATGTATTTTTGCATGTGATTACCTAATTGTGATTACCTAATTGTGTTTACGGGAAAGAGCCCAAAGCTCGTATATTCCCGTCTCCTGATCGGTTCCATTTTATACTTAGTGATACTTATCATACCTGTCCTTAAAACTATGGATTGAGATAGCATTAACTACCTCCTCGCTTAGAAAATTCCAATTATCAACTACTCTTACACTGAAAAAGTATTTCCTTACATCCTGCAAAGAAGTTTTCTTACGAAGCTTCAAACTATGACCTCTAGTTCTAGAGCCAGCCATATCAAAATATCGATCCCTATCCACTCTATCATAACCATGAAGGAATTTAAAGACTGTCACCATATCCCCCCTCACTCTTCTAGCTTCGAGTGATGGTAAGTCTAATTCCCTCAGCCTCTCATCATAACTGAGATTGCGTATTTCTGGCACCAGTTTCGTGGCATGTCTTTGAACTTTTTCAAGCTTAGCTATGTGCTTTTTCAAGTGCGGATTCCAAAAGGGGGCTGCATATTCGAGTTTTGGCCTCACATAGGTTACATAAATATTTCTGAACATTTCCTTGTAAGCATGTTTGTATGTATGCATGTATGTACGCATGTTTGTTCGCATATATATATATATATATATATATATATATATATATATATATATATATATATATATATATATATATATATATATATATATATATATATATATATATATATATATATATATATATATATATATATATATATATATATATATATATGTGTATATATATATATATATATATATATATATATATATATATATATATATATATATATATATATATATATATATATATATATATATATATATATATATATATATATATATATATATATATATATATATATATATATAAAAGACAGGAATAAGTAAATGCGTTGAAGTCAATGTGTACTCATTTTTGCATCAATATTTCTATTTCTGAACTTATATCCACTTTAGTGTCATTCAAACAAACAAGCAAGCAAAAACGAGTTTGCAATAAAAGCGAAAATCTACACAGTGAACTATTCCTGATAACCTATTGTACAGATCTCGTATTTTGTTCAATTCCAGTGTGATTCTACTTAAAAATATATATATATATTTTTCTATAGTAATATAGTAACTTGAGAGCCATTCCAATGACAAGCTATAGAAAACACGGTAAAATGCTTATTATAGTCTTGGTTAACAATCATTTCAAATGCTTCTCGACGATATTCAAATCTCTTGAGAGAATGACTTAAAGGTCCTTAAATATCAAGGAAGGCGGAAGGGGTCTGTTCATACAAGATTCCCTAGGGATGTGGAAAAGAGAAAAAAATATGTTCGACCTTTGAATTGATTAATATCTTGACAAGAGAGACACACTGTAAGCGTTGAAACGATATAAAAAATCATAAAAAGAAAACTGGCAAAGTATTCTAAGCCATCAATTTTACTACGAAATTAATGTACACATTTATGTCAGCGAAGGAACTGGGAATCCTCTCCTGTATTTACTACCCTCAAAAGGTCAAAGTATTTTCTTTGACTCAGCCAACCCCCTTATAAGGGGGAATAAGGTTTTGGCCTATGGATGGATGGATAGTTAAATGTCGATTTTGACTTCATCACGTGAAGCCGAATAACTTGCTAATTTATCACTTCCACGTTCAAATAGCAACCTTAATTCCAACGCACCTCATATTCATATGTCAATACATAAGCATTACATTTCATCGATATTTAAATAATAAAAAAAAGTGTGATTTCCTGGAGTTAATTCTGGATTATCCACCGCGCTTTCATTTCACAAACGCCCACGACACTCGAAGCCAAATATTTATGATTTTATGCCATTAAAAGTTTTGCTTCACCATTATTCATACCTACTTCACCAAATCACTCCCTCATTATCTTAATGGACTGAGCATTCATATTCCTTGGCTCAGATCAACACCGACTGTCAGAGGACGGATTTTAAGTTGGATTATTAATAATGTTATTAGAGAGAATATATATGAATATATATATATATATATATATATATATATATATATATATATATATATATATATATATATAGTGTGTGTGTGTGTGTGTGTGTGTGTGTGTGTGTGTGTGTGTGTGTGTGTGTGTGTGTGTGTGTGTGTGTGTGTGTGTGTGTGTGTGTGTGTGTATGTGTGTGTGTGTGTGTGTGTGTGTGTGTGTATGTGTGTGTGTGTGTGCGTGTTTTTATGTGTGTGTTTAAGCTTTAGCGTGCTTCTCAAAGAACAGAAAATATATTGGTTTCTCCTAAAGGGTATAAAGGAGAAAGTTTGTAGAATTCTGATCTTCGACATCTCTTTCAAATACAGCAGAGAGGAGACATTATCCAGGACTTCTGAAATTAATTCTCTAACCTTAGGCAGTGGTCCGTGAACTGGAGGTTTTGACGCCCACGGACAAGGCAGGGGTAGATATGCTGAGGTACAAAAGTTGTACTAAATATTTCTTCCTGTGTGGATATCAGTCTTACGTGACATTATTTTCATTTTTTTAGGCATGTTTTCTTTGTATTCCTGCAAAATGAAAAAAAAGAGTTTTCAGTAATTTTATTTGATTTTTTCATCAATTTGCTTTCAAAATATGCTAAGTGAACAACTAAATATCCTGAAAAGTTCGGAATTAACTGAAATATAATGATAAACGAACTACAAAAAATCTTCAGTGAGTGGACACCTCCTTCGTGCTACAGGAAGAATGTAGATTGGATTTAATTTCCATTCTTTTGACGTTCCTCTTCCAAAGAAAGGTGATTTTTTTTTATTTTTTATTTTTTTTATGGCTTACCCATTCTTTTCACTTTGCATATTTTTTCTTACTTAAATTTATGGAAACATCTCGTAAACTGACAATAGAATATTCCATGCTTGTTTCATTGGCAATATATAGTCCAATATTTTCCATAAATTGTTGCTTTAAAATCACTCCATGGTAGAGAAAACCTATTGTTCGTTCCTTATCTTTTTGTTTATTTATTTATTTTTTTCTTACAAAATCGCTAAGGCCAAATAACTTCGCTAAAATAGTTAGCAAAACTTGATATAAATCCCAAGGACATAAGACGTAAATAAATCCCAAGGACATAGGACGTAAATAAATCCCAAGGACATAAGACGCAAGTAAATCCCATGGACATAAGACGTAAATAAATCCCAAGGACATAAGACGTAAATAAATCCCAAGGACATAAGACGTAAATAAATCCCAATTACATAAGACCTGTTATATTGATATCTTAAAGACTGTATGCTTGTAAGAACAATAATAAACTGATTGTGATTCTGACAAATGCATTTACAATTAAATGTAAGGATCATGGAATTTTATGGAACCCATTTTCATAAAAAAAAAAGGCTGCAGGTTAGCTCAATAGAAGAGTGCAGTGTCGGAAAGTGATAAACTTAACTAATATATAAGTGAGAACCCGCTAAAGAGCGTTAGGAAGGGCATCCAGGCTTAGTCCCCCTAAGCTTACACATGATTGTGTCCACCCCCATTCGAATGGAGAATAACTGTGGCACATGAAGTACGAATGCGTTAACGAAATTTTATGAAAATACAGTTATATACTGTTGAACCATGTCAGATCTTATATTTTGCAAACAAATTAAGGACGAAAAATAATATAAGACCAGGGGTGGCAAATTCACTGATAAGACCATTTTAAAGACAAATGTCTTGAAAAAACAAGCAGCAGGAGACGTGGATAATGAGAAGACTGAATAAGAGTTCTACATTAAAGGTGAAGTGGTAGCAGGAGCTAATGGTTAGGTCAAATTTTCCAAACCAGAGTGCCCTTGGAGAAGCAGCAGAAGGAAATAGCTTTTGGTACTCAATACGAAAGAGTAAAATAATTCATTCGAAAGTTGAAGACGAGAGACATTTATCAAAAGACGAAATAATATTGCCTGATTTTATATGTTCTCTGTAAAAAAAAAGAAAAAGAAAAAAAAAGGCTTTTTCTACAAAATCAAAATGGACAAAAAGACAGAGAAAAACAGGGTGCAAGACCAAAAGCAATTTGGGAACAATGTAGTAGAAGTATTATTGGGAAATATCTATAAAGTTACGAGGTTGTAGGGGCAAAAGCATAGTTTAGAGAATATACTCATGTGTGTGTATACATATATATACATATATATATATATATATATATATATATATATATATATATATATATATATATATATATATATATATATATATATATATATATATATATATATATATATATATACATATACATATACATATACATATATATATATATATATATATATATATATATATATATATATATATATATATATATATATATATATATATATATATATATATAATGAAGCATAATCACTATAAAACATATGATAATATTTGCGAAAAGCCACAGGGAAATAAAGAATATAGCAGAGGACCAAGTGCTTTCATACAATCCAAATATACATCCTCAGGGCAACAGTTGCCTTGAGGATGCATATATGAAATATTCGAAAGTTCTTGGTCCATTGGTATATTCTCTTTTTAATATAAAAAATAACTAAAATGTACAAAAATTTTTAGATTTTTTTTTATATCTAACCACAAAGGAATAAAGTAAAATTAACGGAAGTCATCCAAGTGAAAAAAATCTATAAATATAACAGGCAGATGATATCAGTCAAGGACCAAACATTTTTCACACTTAATTGTTGTTGTTCCCATTTTCCGTCACGGTCTCCCTTTTCAACCAAGGGCTAGGACGGTTGCCTTCTTGCGAAGGACTTGTTTTTGGTAGATGTAATTGTTACCCTGAGTGCATGCCCTTGCTAGCCTCAGACCGAGACGGGGCGCGAATCCTCGACCTGAAGCCTCAGAGTCGCTGACGCTACCGCTTGAGCCACGGTGACTACATTCTTTCACACTTAATTAAGAGAAATAATTTCATTTCGCCCAAAAATCTGTTAATATCTTATTACACTCGATCTATCAACCAGGCAACAAATAGCTTACTTTCTTATGTGGCACTAACAACTCCAGGAACGTATATCATTAAATAATTTTCAGAATGATTTGTTTATGGCTAAACCTTTTACATCTGTCTCTTTTATTTTTTTTTTTCATTCTCTTATTGCAGCCTTGTCCTTAAGCAATTTTTTCTTTTTTGCCAGTGTATTCTGGTGCCCTGTGTTACACTATAATAATCTATAATGTTGTATAGTGATTTGTAGCGGGGGCAGTGACTGTTTTTTTTTTCTTTTCTTTTTTTCTTCTTCTTACAATTCCAGACTCTAAATTCCCATGAAATTCTTCTTTCAAAGAATAACTCTATTGTCATATTAGGTTCTAACTCTGCCATTTTCAGTTTTTCTTTATTTTTACTAGTACTTTAGCCTATCTTTTTCATTCTTTATCACTCTTATTTCTGATTTATCCCTTAGATGCTACATTTTTATGATTATTTTCTTAATACCCGGGCCCGATAAGGGCAATATTCTTTACCCATACTGGCGTCAAATAAAAAAAATTACATTGTCAATCGATATTTAACTCATATAGATTTAAGTATCCAGAATCATACTTTAATGATATTTTCATTGCATATCAACACAATGAACTACAAAGATGCATGACACAGTTATCAATAATAATTTTGGGAAAAACCATAATTAATCACATTATACAGTAAGATGTTAAGTATTAAATACAGAGCTTGACTCATTTTTAGTTGTTCAATGATGTAATTATCTATTTATTTATCTATTTATAATTTAAATAAAATATTTATTCTTTCATCCTTCATAAAGCAGATCTATCGTCATCTCGGGGCCTAGTCCTCCATATCTCTTGGTCCACTGCAATTTGTTTTTTTCTGTCTGTCATTTCCCTTTATGTGACATTACCTCATCTCTGCCTTGTCCTTAGCCTTTTTCTCTTCCTTTGTCTTGGTGTTTTCTCGTGGCCGAGCTTTGTTGATGAGGGCAGCATCTGCCTGTCCCGGTGTCACACTCATAAAAAAATAAATTGGTCACATGTAAATATCACTTCATAATGATTATTACACAAACCAGATATGAATATATATAATAGAGTAGGAAATTAATGAATTTCGTGGAAGTGTGGGTGTGTATGTGTGCATGTGTTTGTGTGTTAGTATTTGTGTCAGTGTGTATGTGACAAAGGAACTAATTGTTAGGTACGAATAAGTTTAGAGCATAAATCGGAAGGCAAATGGAATTCGAGGGTGAATTATTAGACAGCAATGAAAGTGGCCATAAGGAGAATGTACTCTGCCATTTATGACGTCATAAAGATTTCCATAATAGCCTTACAAACTACTTATTACTTAATAGTGTTTCAAGCACTTTAACCACTAACAAGAAATAAATGTGTGTTTGTGTGTGTATATATGTATATATATATATATATATATATATATATATATATATATATATATATATATATATATATATATATATATATATATATATATATATATATATATATATATATATATATATATATATATATATATATATATATATATATATATATATATATATATATATATATATATATATATATATATATATATATATATATATATATATATATATAAATATATATATATATATATATATATATATATATATATATATATATATATATATATATATATATATATATATATATATATATATATATATATATATATATATATATATATATATATATATATATATATATATATATATATATATATATATATATATATATATATATATATATATATATATATATATATATATATATATATATATATATATATATATATGTATATATATATATATATATATATATATATATATATATATATATATATATATATATATATATATATATATATATATATATATATATATATATATATATATATATTTTATATATATATATATATATATATATATATATATATATATATATATATATATATATATATATATATATATATATATATATATATATATATATATATATATATATATATATATATATATATATATATATATATATATATATATATATATTCTCAAATATTAAATCATGAGAATTATGAGTCCTTAATAACTGATTGTATAATTAGAATATAATTGAATTGGTGTTCCATAAGCAACTGGCTTTAAAAATCTTCATGTTTAATGTGATATTAATGTTTTATTTTTCTTGATAAAATATAAGTATGTTCTAACACCACATATAATTTCATCTATATAATTTCGAATGCAAGCAGTGTTATAGATTGTGAAACTCGTAGAGGTCACATTTAATTTTCAAGTCAAATTTTATGCTAGACTGATAATAATTGGATTCTATCTGGTAGACCAGAAAAGCTAATTCGGACAACAAGAACAGATGGCTTGGAACTTGGACGAACGACAATAATATCATAATATGATGCCACGAAACAGTAGAACTGGAATTTATTTTGGGAAAGATTGAAGGTAACAAATAATATATATTTATATATATATATATATATATATATATATATATATATATATATATATATATATATATATATATATATATATATATATATATATATATATATATATATATATATATATATATATATATATATATATATATATATATATATATATATATATATATATATATATATATATATATATATATATATATATATATATATATATATATATATATATATATATATATATATATATATATATATATATATATATATATATATATATATATATATATATATATATATATATATATATATATATATATATATATATATATATATATATATATATATATATATATATATATATATATATATATATATATATATATATATATATATATATATATATATATATATATATATATATATATATATATATATATATATATATATATATATATATATATATATATATATATATATATATATATATATATATATATATATATATATATATATATATATATATATATATATATATATATATATATATATATATATATATTTATATATTTATATATATATATATATATATATATATATATATATATATATATATATATATATATATATATATATATATATATATATATATATATATATATATATATATATATATATATATATATATATATATATATATATATATATATATATATATATATATATATATATATATATATATATATATATATATATATATATATATATATATATATATATATATATATATATATATATATATATATATATATATATATATATATATATATATATATATATATATATATATATATATATATATATATATATATATATATATATATATATATATATATATATATATATATATATATATATATATATATATATATATATATATATATATATATATATATATATATATATATATATATATATATATATATATATATATATATATATATATATATATATATATATATATATATATATATATATATATATATATATATATATATATGTATATATATATATATATATATATATATATATATATATATATATATATATATATATATATATATATATATATATATATATATATATATATATATATATATATATATATATATATATATATATATATATATATATATATATATATATATATATATATATATATATATATATATATATATATACATATATATATATATATATATATATATATATATATATATATATATATATATATATATATATATATATATATATATATGCGTGTGTGGGTTTGTGTGTGTGCGTATGTGTGTGTAGTAACCATAAATACTTTTAAATTTTGTTCGCATGGTACATGATGTTTATGATATATACAAATGCAATCTTATCTATTTTAATTTCAATTTGTTATGTAAGTTCGATTCAAATAGGCAGATTTTATAACATTATGACCGGCATTGTCAAAGGCTGCTTTTCGTATAGCTGGAATATTTCCTCTATCACTTTATTATAAGAAATATCCTATTTCTAAATATAATTATATTGGCAAATGTTATAGAAAATAATACTCCTTTTTATAGTTAAGCATTCAATGAGAAGAGATACACAACTAGAAGCGTTATAGCCTATATACATGAGCCATTTTTCCTTTATAAGGAGAGTAACTGAATCAAGGATATAATGCCCTGACTCATTGGGAAGAGAAAATACAGAAGAGGAGATTGTCAGTCTCCTCGCTCCGTCCCATTCAGTCGACTCTTACGACACACAGGGGAACATGGACGAAGTAATCTAACCTTCTCAGTCAGTCGGGGGGATAGAATAATGCTTTCTGCCTTTCATTGGGACTGTAAATTAGATAAACAATAAATTGATATATAACAACTTTCTGATGCACTATCTGAGGTCCAGAAAAGTTAGAGAATAATATACTGAGAATAACAGAAAGAAAGCATGACCTACTGGAAGAAGATGACTTTCAACTTCTCACTTGGAAGCATTTAAAGAAGTTGCATAAAAATTATAAATTTTACTTTTGGGCAACTCAGTGAAAGAAAGATTTGAAAGAAACTGCTAAAGTTAAAACGCAATGCAAAAAATGTGTAATGAGAAGAGGAATAAGAAACTTACTATTATAAAATATGGCAGACATTGGATGACAAATTGGATAACACCATCAAACCTAAAAAAGGAACTTAATTATATTATATTTGCAGTGTGATCGGATAACCTGATTGAAAGAAGATAATTTTCCTAAAACCATATTGTTATATCACTGTTCTTTGTTATTGATGCATATCAATCTACTTTGACATTTATAGGAAATTTTATGATAGCATTGAAGAGAGACCAATCTGCTGATATGACTGGAATTCCATGTGCATCCCATCAGTGGTCTCATGATCAAGTTATTACAAGTGAAGGAAACAATTTTTTTATAAGATACATATATATGCCAATGTAAATCCACTCGGCCTTTCTGTACATATCTGATCTCTGTAAAATGCATTTCGCAGCAACTCAGTGCATGTTCTCACATCAGTAGCTCAGTAAGATCACTTTATTCCACCATGGCAGCTTAGTAAGACAGCTAAGTCCATCGATGTAGCTCACCAAGATCAACTTCGGAGAGCAGATCAGCCGTTCAGTTCAGGTAAATCAATAGCCTAGTACAGTAGATCTGTCAGTAACTTACCCAGACAGTCAATGTAGAGTCTTGGGTGCATTAGGTTACTATATTCAGTTTGATTTTCCTTTGATTTCTCCCTTTTTAGTAGTACTAACTAGCTATATTAAACTACCCCCTTCTAATATACTTAGGTTAACAGACTTGCATGTGCTTGAATAAGAAGAAAAGGGAAAATCTGCATCAAAAATTTACCCAGTGCCCACATCAGGCAGTAAATTGCCAGAGTACTAAAAGGAATGCAAAACGCAACGCGTTTCTGCAATATATGATAACAAATACAATGCAGTTCACTGAGATTTATAAAAAGAAAATGTATGCGCCTACTTTGAATTTGATCATCGAAAGCTGAAATAAAAGAGCTTTAGCATTTCATACTAAGTTTATATGAACCATGTCAAAGAGGCTGAAGTGAGATAGACGAAACTTCATGGAATACGGGCAATGATAAAAAAAATATGAAGAGGATTATAGTGCATCGCGAACGATATGCACGAAAATGTACTTGAAACTCTAAGGCTTTTCTATGCTTCCTAGTCACGTACTAACACAGGGTTCAAATTATTTCTTTTATTGCAATACTATATATGAAATTACTTTATTTCATGTAGGTAAGATGGTATCTCTTGATAATTCATCTAAAACCATTTAATAATGCAAAGTTCACTTCAATTTTTTCTTTCTCTCTTACCTTGCATGAACGAGGAGTGATCACGTACATCTTAATGAAGTCTTGTACATCCCTTCAAGTCTCGTGTTGATGCCCTATCTTTGACTCTCTCAAAATTGTGGCCACATCTAATGTTCCCTTTGCGTGGCCATAAAGTAATAAGCTGTACCTTTTGGGCTTTGTCGTATATTTCTTTACCTGAAAAGGATTCTTATTTTCCAAATACCGCTTATATTAAATCTTTACTTTCTTTGAAATGGTGTCGTCAGTCAATAGTTTATTAAGTTTATTATAATAATAATAATAATAATAATAATAATAATAATAATAATAATAATAATAATAATAATAATAATAATAATAATTATTATTATTATTATTATTATTATTATTATTATTATTATTATTATTATTATTATTATTATTATTATTATTATTATTGTTATTATTATTATTATTTTTTTATTTTTATTATTATTATTATATATATATATATATATATATATATATATATATATATATATATATATATATATATATATATATATATATATATATATATATATATATATATATATATATATATATATATATATATATGTATATATATATATATATATGTATATATATATATATATATATTTATATATATATATATATATATATATATATATATATATATATATATATATATATATATATATATATATATATATATAATCTTTCTAGGTAATATATTTCTCTTTTCTCAAGCTTAACCACATTGAGGTAACAATCTTTTTCCTCATGCCTTCAATAATATACTGCAGACCTTTTAAGAGGGAACAGGAGATTGCACATGAGACACAAATTTCTATCTCAAGCTTCTAATGGTATGTTCCCCAAAGCCACTCCTTTAAATTTTCCTAAGACTGAACCCTTAAGCTATATTAAAATAAGGTGGCAATAACTTAGATGCTTCCCTCCGACAGAGTCAATTTGCAGCCATGAGATAAGCACAAAAGGTGCATGCTCCGAGGAATACATATTTTTCTTCCTATTTTAACATAGGCTAAGGATAGGTTTTCTTAGTGCTTAGATGACAGATGAATACAAATGGCAAATATATTTTCTTCATACTTAATTGTACACAGTCAGTTATTTTATAAGAAATTCAATAAATTAATAAGGATTCGGTTTTACGTCACAAACTCCCTTTTCTACTAAGGGCAAGGACGGTGGCCTTCTTGCGAAGGACTTGTTTTGGTAGATGTAATCGTTACCCTGAGTGTATGCCCTTACTAACCTCAGTCCGTGACGGGGCGCGAACCCTCGATCTGCCGCCTTAGAATCGCGGACGCTACCATTTTGCCATGGAGACTACAAATTCAAGTAATTAATAAATGAAAGTAAAATAGGACATCGTTGTATAGTGTTGACTATAATGATATACCTTACAGTATATGCTTCCAATAAAGGTTTCATTCGATATTTCACATCAACAGTGCCAAGCTGCTTGCCACGCTTTATTACCTGTAACAACAACATGACTTTCCGTCTGGCAACAGTTGCAAAGTTACATTAATGAGCTCGACTTCACTTCCCCCTTATAACATCAATTGTTGTTTAGTTTGATCTCACACTATTGATAAAGAAAGAAAGAAAGAGAGAGAGAGAGAGAGAGAGAGAGAGATAGAGAGAGAGAGAGAGAGAGAGAGAGAGAGAGAGAGAGAGAGAGAGAGAGAGAGAGAATAATAATAATAATAATAATAATAATAATAATAATAATAATAATAATAATAATAATAATAATAATAATAATAATAATAATAATAATAATAATAAACCTTTATTTCTATTATACAATGGGGATTCGTCAGCCGGGGCTTGCCCCGGCTGATGGGGTTGGACAAGCCGAGGTTTGCCCAACCACAACAGTAACCTGCCAGTAAACAGCTTGAATTCTCGGTCTTGGACGGGAACTGATCTCTCGACCTCGTGAATGTGAAGCTAACGCGTTACCACTGTACTAACCAGAGAAAGAGAGAAAGAGAGAGAGAGAGAGCGAGAGAGAGAGAGAGAGAGATTATTATTATTATTTTATTAATTTATTGCGCCAAGGCGTCAGACATTACATGAGTTCATACAAATAATGCTTCAAATGGATACAAAACCAAGAATTGAACATAGTTTACAGGGAGGTGTACACATTGATAAAACATTGCTGCATACTAACACACAACTCACAGTATGGCAGCACAGAGTACATTATATGCAAAAGTAAAGCTCAGAGAAACGCAGAATGCACAAACATAATTATACAGCAACATACAGAAAATATATGTATAATTCAATATAATTAATGGCCACCAAAGTGAGGATAACGAGCAAGAATAACATCAAGGATGTCATCATTAAGTAAAAATGAGCAGATCTGTATTAAGTTCTGACCTCGTGGTAAAACATCTCTCACTGTGGGGCACTGAAGACAATAGTGGTCAAGAGTGTTAGCATTAGGACGGTCGCATTATTTACAGGAGGTG
This sequence comes from Halocaridina rubra, assembly GCA_037179515.1. Taxonomy (NCBI): domain Eukaryota; kingdom Metazoa; phylum Arthropoda; class Malacostraca; order Decapoda; family Atyidae; genus Halocaridina; species Halocaridina rubra. Next base: position 19,764 of record JAXCGZ010008302.1, read on the forward strand.
TACTGTGGCATATCTAGAGTCTGGGAGACCTGCCATAAAGGCCGATACCCCATTCTAAGCCGAGCACTAACTACATTGCTTTTCCGCACCATTAACCCGCGTCTGCGATACTTGTAGCGACTGTGAAGAAAGTGATCATGGTGCTGTATGGACACACTGTTGGCCCTCTCCGTGTCCCTGCGCTGGACCGTCATGGCAAACCCAGCTGAGTAGATGAAGTTACGTAGGCATCGGAGG
>JAXCGZ010008303.1:0-42815 GCA_037179515.1 Halocaridina rubra
TTGAACAAAATGGAAATAATTGTTTTGATTTGTTGTGATTTGATTTATTCGTTAATCACAGTTACCAAGAAATATTTACTCTACCATAAGGACATAAGCCAATTATTATTTATTTGCCAGAATTAGCGTAAAACACTTTATTCCCAATAATAAAGAATCTACGAGATAAATGTGATTACCTAATTGTGATTACCTAATTGTGTTTACGGGAAAGAGCCCAAAGCTCGTATCTTCCCGTCTCCTGATCGGTTCCATTTTAGACTTAGTGATACTTATCATACCTGTCCTTAAAACTATGGATTGAGATAGCATTAACTACCTCCTCGCTTAGCGAATTCCAATTATCAACTACTCTTACACTGAAAAAGTATTTCCTTACATCCTGCAAACAAGTTTTCTTACGAAGCTTCAAACTATGACCTCTAGTTCTAGAGCCAGCTATATCAAAATATCGATCCCTATCCACTCTATCATAACCATGAAGGAATTTAAAGACTGTCACCATATCCCCCCTCACTCTTCTAGCTTCGAGTGATGGTAAGTCTAATTCCCTCAGCCTCTCATCATAACTGAGATTGCGTATTTCTGGCACCAGTTTCGTGGCATGTCTTTGAACTTTTTCAAGCTTAGCTATGTGCTTTTTCAAGTGCGGATTCCAAAAGGGGGCTGCATATTCGAGTTTTGGCCTCACATAGGTTACATAAATATTTCTGAACATTTCCTTGTCCATGTGCCTGAAGGCTACCTTTACATTTGATAAGAATGCATATGCTGCCCTTACTATGCCATTTATATGTATTTCTGGAGACAAATCTGCCAGTATGTTTACTCCTAGATCTCTCTCATTTTCTGTCTCTTGAAGCCGTACTCCAGCCACCGAGTAGTCAAGCTTGGGCCTTCTTGCACTTGTACCCATTCTCATTACCTTACATTTTGAAGTATTGAATTTCATTAGCCACTTTTCTGACCACTCATGCAGTTATTTAGATCCTCCTGAAGTTCTCTACCATTGTTCTCGTTTTTTACTTTCTTCACAATCTTTGCATCATCTGCAAACATATTCATGAATGAATTTACAGACTCTGGTAGGTCATTTACATATACAAGGAACAAAAGTGGCCCTAAAACTGAACCCTGTGGAACTCCACTACTAACTCTTCTCCATTCAGACACTGAGTGTCTTACTCTAACCCTCTGTTCCCTTCCTTCTAAGTAAGTTTTTATCCATTCCAAAACATTTCCACCTATTCTAGCCATTGATTGCAGCTTCCTAATAAGTCTCCCATGTGGAACAGTGTCAAACGCTTTCTGGAAGTCTAGGAATATGCAATCTGCCCAGCCCTCTCTTTCCTGTAAGATTTGGCTTACCTCATCATAAAATTCTAATAAGTTTGTTACTGTTGATCTACCTTCTCTGAAGCCATGTTGCCTCACTGACAAAAAGTTGAAGGATTCCAAGTGAAGAGAGATATGTTTCCTTAGTAGTTTCTCCATAACTTTGCAAACTATGCTGGTCAAGGAAACTGGTCTATAGTTCAGAGCTGTATCCCTCCTTCCCTTTTTGAAGATAGGTATCACATTTGCTTGTTTCCAGCATCTTGGAATCTCCCCCGACTCCAGTGACTCCTTAAATATGATACTTAGTGCCACTGATATTGTGTTTGCGCATTTTTTAAGCATATGAGGGGATATGTCATCAGGACCTGTAGCATTATGAACATCTAAATCCATCATGTGGTTGACAAGAAATGTTTGCAATGTCGAAAGAACATAGCAACTCATAAATTATTTGCTATTTATAGCTTAAACTCCTTTATATACGATTATTAACATAAAACACTTTACTTACGATAATAGATAAGGGGTGAAATTAAATTAGAATTCGTTAGGAGAAGGGATATATTTTTATGTGGTAATAAGCAATCTTCTGAGAGCGAAATATTACCTGGACACCAGCAATGATTGATATTTCTTATCAATGTATATCAGTGGTTATTTCTATGCCAAGGAATTAAATTTGGCAAATGAGATTCCAAATAGGTACTCTACAAAAGTTCGTTTGTGTGGGAATGGAACTGAACAAAAATATTTAGAGATATTTTTGCGCATATAACCCTCTGACTAGTAATTGTACATGTAAAGTTTCTCGAATTCCCAGTTTGCTTGGCCAACAAGCTTTACTTTAAACTATCTCTCACCTTATTTATGCCAGATGAATTCCAGTGAAGATGCTCCTGACTATTGCTTAGCCACATAGTGAAAGCTTGGAGTAAGTGTGATATTACCTCCTTGGTTGTTGGTCGGCCGCCAAGTTAAAGCAACGCCGCGTTGAACTGTGTGAGCTCTGACTTCGGAGAGCCTGGAAGGTTAACAAAAAGCAGTAATTTTTTCCTGATTTATTTCGAGGGTTTATTATCGTGGTGGTCACTGACAGACAATTATGGCAGAGATGCAAGAAAGAGACAGCATTTTAGGTGCAACAAGAGGGAACAAATGAAGGAAATGAGAAAATAATTAAGGGCAAAGGGGCTGCTGTTTGTTTGTTCTTGGATGTTCACCCTTGAGGGTGAGCGGACCTTTCACTTGTGGCCCACAGGTGGGGTGAGATTTTTTTTTGAAGTGTATGTGGTATTCGCTCTTGCGGGCGAATGGGCTTTCCTGTTGGTGAGGAGGTGGGGTGAAATCTTGTTATTGTTGGTGATCGGACTTTCCTAATTGGCCCGCAGGTGAGATTGTGCAAAAGTGTAAAGACAACGGAGAGCATAAGTATTCAGTTGTGAGTTATTAGTTTACATCAAACAATTTAAATGAATTCCTGTTTTGGGGTGAGAGAGAGTTATTGCATGGTTATCTTGGTGGAGGGTATTGTCTGATAATATTTAGTAGACTGTTCATGTGGTTATTTGTTGCTAGTCTGATGATGGAGCTAGCAACATGAAGGGCATTTGGGTCTTCGCTAGATGTTGCGGGGCACCAGTTTTTCGTCGTATTTCTGAAAAAGAATCACATTCCAGGATGTAATGTAGCAGTGGATGTGGTGAGGCTACCTGGCAAAAGGTGCACTCCTTGATGATATCCTGCACTATTTGCCAGGTGCTCTTGTACCCGAGTCTCAGACGGTACACATTGAGCGCAGTGCTTCGTAGAAGGCTCTTAGGCAGGGTGATACGCCGAAGATCAGTGGTGGCTTTGTACTACCAGGTGGAGGGGGAGCCATTGTCTGTGCACAGGTTGTGTTTAGTTATTAAGGTGTTAAGGAGTGACTTGGTGGCTTTATTTTTTATCTGTTGCATCCCAGGAGACAGAGATATCTGGATTTCTGCTCTGAGAGTGGCTTGTTTGGCGGCTTGATCGGCTACCTCATTTCCCTTGATGCCGACGTGGCTGGGAATCCAGGCAAGAGTGATGGATTTTCCAAGGCTGGTTGTCCTGTGGTAGTGGCTGAGGATGGTGGTGATGATGCGTACATTGTCTTTGAGGTGTGGCTTCTTGATGGCCTGTAAGGCGCCTTTGGAGTCAGAGAGAATTAGGTTATGGTCAGCTCCTTGCTGGATGAAGAAGTGGCAACAAGCTCAGTCTGGAGCGATGAGCAGGAGTTTGACAGTCTCCAGGATAGGACGTGGTTTTCAGTGGTGAAGGCGGTGGCTGAGGCTCCAGTTTCTTGATTTACTGAACCGTCAGTGTAGTAGACTTGAGAGTTTGGCCTGCTCCAGCTCTGAATTTTGTCCTTATATATGTTTTTAAGGACAAGCGGGTTTACCAAGCTTTTGGGGTGGTCAGGGAGCTCGATCTTTATGTCGAGTGGTTGGTCATTCCATGGTGGTGGGCATCTGTATTCAGGAAGCGGTGTGTCTTGTATCTTGGCTAGGATGCTCTCCCTGACTGGCAGTGTTTGCAGGCTAGCGCAGACCTTGGCTGCCCAGGTTCTAGGATGGTGGTTGGGGTGGCGATTGAGGGCTAGATGGAGATTTGTGCCAGCTAGGCATTTATGTTGGGCATTGGTGGTTTTGGCCACAAAGAGGGTCAGTCTTTGCTGAGCTCTGAGTTTGAGTAGGATGAGTCCCGATTCCATCCGGATGTTTTCTCTCTTGGTCCACATGGGGGCTCCTAGCATGGTACGTGTGGCGTTGTTTTGAATTACTTCTATCTTGTCCCACTGTTGGTCTGTTAGTAGCCAGAGTGTGGGACAAGCATAGTCTATGAGGCTGCATATGGCTTGTAAATAGAAGGTTCTGAGGACATTAAATGATTCACCATCGTAGAGGCCCGACATCCGACGAAGGACCGCTTGTCGCTGGCTGCACCTGTCGTGCAAGTGTTGAATTTCTGGTCCAAAGGTTAGTCCTTGGTCGATGATTACACCTAGGTATTGGTGTTTGGTAACCCAGTCCACAGGCTCATTACCTATGACCAGATTAGTGTCTGGTCTCCACTGGTGGATGGGAAGGGCCTTGGTTTTGCGGGCATTGATTCTGACTCCAAGGGAGATGGAGGATCGGTGAATCTTGGTGAGGCAGCGCTGTGTCTTGTTAGAGTTTCTGTGTCCTATTGTGACAAGGGCAAAGTCGTCCGCATAGTTGAAGAGTTTGGCTCCATGTGGTAGTGCGATGTCCATGAGTTTTTCCATGAGACAATTAAATAGGAAGGGGCTAAGGATTCCACCTTGGGGGGTCCCATTTTCGTGGTTTTTGTAGGTGGAGTAGTGCCCATCTACTTTGACTCGTGCACTAAGATTTTGTAGACTCTGCTTGATCCACGAGAGAAGGTTACCTTTGATCTGCTTGGATACGAGAGCAGAGAGTATTGCCGGCACATTGGCTAGTTCAAAGGCCTCCTCTAGGTCTAGAAAAACGATGTAATCACGGCGGTTGTTGATTATTCAAATATTAAAGAAGCTACTGAAATGTATCTAGATAAGCTAATGTCATATCAGCAAGATCAAATTTATGACAAAATTTATAAGCAAGAACAATTTATAACAAAATTTATCAGCATGAGCAATTTTATAAATAAGAAAATTATTTGAACAACATATTTGCAAGATACGTCATCATTACGTCACTTCTTCATCATCACTATGTGAGAGAAAACAGAAGAGAGGAAAAGGAGGGAGACTGATACATTGTAATAGTGCATGCTTTCTACACATACAAGAATATTAAACTATATTTGTATTTAAAATTAGCTATATACTGGCAATATAAATTGCAAATAATCATAATTTTGCAATATGCAAGAAGTGAGATATTTTTAATAAGAAAAGAAAAAAACAGAGGTAAAAAGAAGTTTAATAACTAATTAATAAGGCAGCTATAACGAGCTCTGGTGACTTGGAGTGGAACACTGTCACACCTTTGAAGTCATAAACTCAGTTGTTAACATTGGAGGTTAATGTGTTTCTTACCTGCAAGAATGATAATAACCTTGTAGATATCTGTTATGTTGCCGAGTGTAGGCCTCTTTATTTTATACATACATACATATACCGAGGCTGTTTCCCTTAAAAGTGGGGTAGCCGACATCTAAGAAGACACAGTATGGGGAGCAGTTATACTCCCCTCTACTCTCCCTCTTCTATGAGCCTCACAGGAGGATTATACAAGGGGGGGGGGATTCCCAGTCCTCCCGCCCCGTCCACTTTCAGTCGCCTTTTACGACACGCAGGGAATACGGTGAGGCTATTCTTTGATATTATGCCCGCCACACAGGACACTTGCTCAATGCAGAAGACATTCTTGGCAAATGCTTTCGCTGTTGTTCGTGAATGTGTTAATATATCACATATCCCATTTTCGTCACAGATGACTTAGGATTAATAAGAGGTATATAAAACACTCCTTCCTCAACAGGGTTTATTATGTAGAAGAAGTTAATAATATGTTATATAAATTTACGACTAATCAAATTACAAGAACAAATGAGAATCTACTTAGAGGAATCAAAACCATAAGTACTTTACATAGAATCAAATATAAAAGAATTACATCCTATACAAGGTTTCTTTCAAGTCATACTCTTTGTATTTAAGAATATTATTTATTTGCTTTGAATGTCTTTTATTGTGTTGATAAAAGTAAATAATAAGTTTTACTTGTACGTACTGGAATTCATATTGAGAGAATTGATTCTCTTTCTTTTATGCATAATGATTATTACACAAGATTATTGGTAATACCGTAGAGTATTCCTAGTAGGATAATAAATGCCAATATTGTTATGTTATTGTATTATTATTATTATTATTTTTATTATTGTCATTGAAAATTCTCTTGGTAATAATAATAATAATATTTTCTTGTGTTACTTATACCCTTTTTCAGTTACTTTTCAGGTTCCAGGAGTTGTGAATTTTGCATATGCTTTTATCAGTTACTTTTCAGGTTTAAGCAAGAGTGAATTTGCTGAGATTGCAAATTAAAGAGTCTTCCTTCAGTGACCTCATCTACACAACGTGAGCTGCTACTTCCATCCCAGCAGCATTTTCCCTATGTTTTATTGGGTCGCTGTTTGCACTACCCTGTTGGAGCTTGTGTTGGTGTAGCTTAATTTTACGGCCGCATGCTCTTCCTGGCACCGACGCTTACCGTGATCTGGGCTTGGAACCGGCACTAAGTTGAGATTGATTTGTTCCCCCATTGGATTCTTGAATGGGCCACCCACCAGAGGTTGGGTCTTACCTTGTAAAGATGCAGTTGAGAATATAAATATTAAGTCTCAAAAAAATAACATTCAATTACGTATGGTGCAGTGAATATAAACTTTTATATATATATATATATATATATATATATATATATATATATATATATATATATATATATATATATATATATATATATATATATATATATATATATATATATATATATATATATATATATATATATATATATATATATATATATATATATATATATATATATATATATATATATATATATGTGTGTGTGTGTGTGTGTGTGTGTGTGTGTGTGTGTGTGATTACCTAATTGTGTTTACGGGAAAGAGCCCAAAGCTCGTATCTTCCCGTCTCCTGATCGGTTCCATTTTAGACTTAGTGATACTTATCATACCTGTCCTTAAAACTATGGATTGAGATAGCATTAACTACCTCCTCGCTTAGCCAATTCCAATTATCAACTACTCTTACACTGAAAGAGTATTTCCTTATATCCTGCAAAGAAGTTTTCTTACGAAGCTTCAAACTATGACCTCTAGTTCTAGAGCCAGCCATATCAAAATATCGATCCCTATCCACTCTATCATAACCATGAAGGAATTTAAAGACTGTCACCATATCCCCCCTCACTCTTCTAGCTTCGAGTGATGGTAAGTCTAATTTCCTCAGCCTCTCATCATACCTGAGATTGCGTATTTCTGGCACCAGTTTCGTGGCATGTCTTTGAACTTTTTCAAGCTTAGCTATGTGCTTTTTCAAGTGCAGATTCCAAAAGGGGGCTGCATATTCAAGTTTTGGCCTCACATAGGTTACATAAATATTTCTGGACATTTCCTTGTCCATGTGCCTGAAGGCTACCTTTACATTTGATAAGAATGCATATGCTGCCCTTACTATGCCATTTATATGTATTTCTGGAGACAAATCTGCCAGTATGTTTACTCCTAGATCTCTCTCATTTTCTGTCTCTTGAAGTTGTACTCCAGCCACCGAGTAGTCAAGCTTGGGCCTTCTTGCACTTGTACCCATTCTCATTACCTTACATTTTGAAGTATTGAATTTCATTAGCCACTTTTTTGACCACTCATGCAGATTATTTAGATCCTCCTGAAGTTCTCTACCATTGTTCTCGTTTTTTACTTTCTTCACAATCTTTGCATCATCTGCAAACATATTCATGAATGAATTTACAGACTCTGGTAGGTCATTTACATATACAAGGAACAAAAGTGGCCCTAAAACTGAACCCTGTGGAACTCCACTACTAACTCTTCTCCATTCAGACACTGAGTGTCTTACTCTAACCCTCTGTTCCCTTCCTTCTAAGTAAGTTTTTATCCATTCCAAAACATTTCCACCTATTCTAGCCATTGATTGCAGCTTCCTAATAAGTCTCCCATGTGGAACAGTGTCAAACGCTTTCTGGAAGTCTAGGAATATGCAATCTGCCCAGCCCTCTCTTTCCTGTAAGATTTGGCTTACCTCATCATAAAATTCTAATAAGTTTGTTACTGTTGATCTATCTTCTCTGAAGCCATGTTGCCTCACTGACAAAAAGTTGAAGGATTCCAAGTGAAGAGAGATATGTTTCCTTAGTAGTTTCTCCATAACTTTGCAAACTATGCAGGTCAAGGAAACTGGTCTATAGTTCAGAGCCGTATCCCACCTTCCCTTTTTGAAGATAGGTATCACATTTGCTTGTTTCCAGCATCTTGGAATCTCCCCCGACTCCAGTGACTCCTTAAATATGATACTTAGTGCCACTGATATTGTGTTTGCGCATTTTTTAAGCACATGAGGGGATACGTCATCAGGACCTGTAGCTTTATGAACATCTAAATCCATCAGCGCTTTGCATACCTCTGTGGCTGTAAGGTTGATGTTCTCTAATACCGGCCCTTGAGCTTCTATCACTGCAATCTGAGGGGGTGGGGTATTTTCTACTGCAAATACTGACTGAAACTCCTTGTTGAATTCTTTGCAGATCTCTTCATCCGTCTCAGTGATGCTTCCATCCGCTCTCTTTAGCCTTAAAACCTGTTCTTTTACCTTCAGTTTTCCTCTGATAAAGCTGTGGAAAAGCTTGGGATTTTCTTTAGCCTTCCTGGTGATGTCCCTCTCATAGTCTCTCTCTGCCTCTCTCCTTTTACTTAGGTAGTCATTTCTTGCTCTTTTGTAGGTTTGCCATTCATTTATGTTTTTTCTCCTCCTATACCTTTTCCAGCATTTGTCTCTCCACTCCTTAGCTCTTTTACACCCATTATCAAACCATTTCTCTCTGGCATGAATTACACCTACTTTGGTGACAGGTATGCAGCAATCTACTATCTTCCCATATTTCTCACAAAAGATGTCATACATTTCTTGTACAGATTTGTTGTAAAATAAGGTTCTCCAGTCAATAACTGCAAAAAGCTCATTCATTTTGATGTAATCTCCTTTCGGATAGTTCCTCCTCATGTCCTCAGTGCCTCTACTCTCCGGAAGAATATCTTCAATGATATACTCCATCAACAACACACAGTGGTCACTCTTTCCAATTGGTGGTTCATACCTGTGATTACCTAATTGTGATTACCTAATTGTGTTTACGGGAAAGAGCCCAAAGCTCGTATCTTCCCGTCTCCTGATCGGTATATGTATATATGTGTATATGTATGTGTATATATATGTATATGTGTATATGTATATATATATTTATATATATATCCTGTGCCCGGTGGGGCGGGCACAATATCAAAGAATAGCCTCACCGTATTCCCTGCGTGTCGTAAAAGGCGACTAAAAGTGGACGGGGCGGGGGGACTGGGAATCCCCCCCTTGTACCAACCTCCTGTGAGACGTCAAAGAAGAAGGGGAGTGGGGGGGAGAATAACTTCTCCCCAAACTGTTTTCCTTTTTTGATGTCGGCTACCCCCCAATTTAAGGGGGAAACAGCCAAGGTATATGTATGTATGCTTATAGAAAGCAGTAATTTTAAGCGGAGAATATCTTCGACAAAATACATAACTGCTTACATACATAACAGTCTCCTTTCCCCTAAAATGAATTGGTCCCTTTTATTTAAACAAAAAGTTACATGAGATACAAAATTACACATAGGATGCATATTAAAGTAAGGTAACTATATCACTACATATTTCCTCATAAGTCTAATATTTCTGGAGGCTTTCCTCTGTTCCTCTTATCAGGTAATACAGACTCAACTCTTTCTGATCTCCCTGGTTCTTTACCACTGGGTTGTAGCTGGTCAATGTGTCGTCTGACTACCTTGCCATCATCCAATTCTACTTCGTAGTTCAGATTTCCTAATTTCTTTTTAACTTTTTCTTTAGACCATTTTTCCTTATTGTTATACATTCTGACAACTACGCTATCATTTTCACTGAATTGTCTAATCTTTCCAATTCCTTTCAACCTTTCATATATTTCATTTTCTTTTTTACCTTTTGAGTCAGGTAGAAGTAGATCTAACTTGCATCTGAGTCTCCTTCCCATCAATAAAAATGAAGGGCAAACACCCGTTGCTGTATGAGGTGTTGTCCTATTTGTGAGTAAAAACTTATTAAGAGAATTATGAATGTTCATGGCATTAGCATTACACGTTTTCATTGCATTTTTTAAGGTTTGTACCATTCTTTCTGCTGCACCATTTGTTGCTGGGTGATAGGGTGCAGATAGTGTATGTCTAATGCCATTTACCTTTAAGAAATTCTCAAACTCTTCTGAACTGAACTGAGGACCATTATCTGTAACTACTCTCTCTGGAATACCATGAGTAGAAAATAATGTCACGAGGACTTTAATTGTATTTAGAGAAGTTGTTGTCTGCAATGGAATTATGTCAGGACATTTGCTATAAGCATCAACTGCTACTAAATAAGAATTTCCCAGAAAGGGTCCTGCATAATCAATATTCAGTCTCTGATATGGATATCTTGCACATTCCCATGGGTGTAAACTCACTGACTTAGGGTTGTTTTGCTGTAATGCACAATTCTGACAATCCTTTATATAATCCTCTATATCTTTATCTACATTTGGCCACCATATGAAACTTCTGGCTATAGCTTTTGACTTTACAATTCCTTGATGACCTTCATGTATTTCTTCCAAAACTTTTTTTCTGAGTGGCATAGGAATTACTACTCTAGCTCCTCTCAAGATACAGTCTTGTTCTATACTTAATTCTTCCTTAACTGCTTCATAAACTTGACACTCTTCTCCTTCTAAGAACTTATAATTTCCTGTCATCAAATATTCCTTCAATTTACATAGGACCTTATCTTTTGTTGTGCTTCGTCCAATGTTCTTTGCTCTCAAGGGTAAGTTCTGAGTTTCAATCAATAGTATGGACTTTTCATGCCCCTCTGGTGCTTTTTCTACTGGTAATCGTGACAATGCATCTGCATTTCCCATTTTACTAGTGGGTCTATACTCTAATGAGTAATTATAAGCAGCTAATATTATTACCCATCTCTGGAGTCTAGCTGCAACTAGCGTTGGTAGTCCTGCTTTTGGACCTAAGATAGCTAATAGTGGCTTATGGTCAGTGACCAAAGCAAACATTTTCTTTCCATACAAATACATGTGAAATTTCTCAACTCCATAGATCAACGATAAGCCTTCCTTCTCTATTTGAGAATAATTTTGTTCAGCTTTATTCAACAATCTTGAAGCAAATGCAATAGGTTTTTCTGTGCCATCTGGCATTTCATGTGCCAAGACACAACCTATTCCAACTTGTGAGGCGTCACATACTAATTTTAAAGGAAGATTTTCTTTAAAGTGTACTAAAAACTTATCAGAACAAATCTCCTTTTTAATTTTTTCAAAAGCATTCTGACACTCCTGTGACCATTTAAACTTTACCTCATTCTTTAATAGCTGGTATAAAGGATGAGCTATTGTTGCTAAATCTTTAATAAATTTTGCATAGAATGCTACTAATCCAAGAAATGATTGCAACTCTTTAACATTTGCTGGTACTTTAGCTTCCCATACTGCTTTTATCTTATCTTTTGTTTTGTGAATGCCATTTTCATCTATCACAAATCCTAAATAATTTACTGATGATACATTGAACAGACATTTATTCTTGTTTATCTTCATATAATTTTCCTTCATTTTATCTAGTGTATTGGGGGTTGAGGATGGTAGAGTGTTTGTTAAGATTCTGTTTTACTAAGGGGACTCAAAGTACTGAGCTCGGTTAAGCGCTCACAAACAGACAGGACAGATATTTGTACTTGAACAGCCCATCTGTTTTACCATTAGTCGGTTAAATGAAACTCAGAATTCAACTTTCTTTTAATTTTGGAAATGCAAAGACATTAAATGAATTGAATTAAATTTTCTAATTAAATTTTATGAAATGCTGCCTCGAATCCTGGAGGTGATGAGCACGATTTTGTTTCACGGCACCACGGACATATGCCAAGACTTTGGCCTCAACTCTGGCAGAGTAGAATAGAGGACACTGCAATTGCAGAAACAGAAATGACACATTGTAAATAATGGGAAACTGAAAGCATGAACACACATATAATGAGTTTCCAATATTATTCTACTGGATTAAAATATATTGGTTAGTCACAGCTAACCAGAAATATTTATGCTACCATAATAGCATACAAAACCATTAATTCTTTACTGGTATAAAAAAAAAAATTTATGCACAATAAATGAAGAATAATCAAGACAAATACAGTACTGTATGTATTCCTTATATTGTGGGCAACCACAAAAGTTGCAATGCTTATTACTGATTTGGAATTATTATGGTAAAACACTCTATTTAGCTAAATGGTTAATTATTTTGCAATTTATATAGCAGATAGCTTTATTGACGAGTTTTTGACGTAAACACTTTATTTACGATGATAGAAAGAGGTGAAATGAAATTAGAATTTATTAGGAAAAAGGATAGATTTTTACGGGCTCATAACCAGTCTTCAGAGGATGAGATTTTCGTTTATCACATTCAATGAAAAGAAACTTCTTAGCAATGTATATCAGCTGTAATTTCCAGGTTAAGGAATTAGCTTTGGCAAGTGAGATTCCAGGTAGGTAATCTACAAAATTTCGTTTGTATGGGAATGGAATCTGAGAAAAACTTCGTAAGAATTAGCCAGTAACGAATCTAACTAATTCTCGAAAAACCAGTTTGCTTGACCCACGAGCTTTACCAAACACTATTCCTCACCTTGTTGTGCCAGATGAATTCCTGTGAAGATGCCACGTAAATAAGGTTTGAAATAAACTTAGCCTGCTCAGGTGAGATGTTGCCTCTCGGAAGTTTGGGCGCCAACGGAGGACGCCTCATTGTCCCTCCTGGTGAGTTCATCTGTAGGATACATTTCTAGAGCAGTAACTGGCTCTGATATCATTTAAGGACTACTTTAGTCGTGGTCCCTGGCGGGCAATTATAGCAGAGATGCAAGGGAGAGACAGTATTTTAGGTGCAACAAGTGGAAGCAAATAAAATAAAACGAGAATAATAATGAAAAGTTAGGTTGCTGGTAAACAATCTCCAGAACCTTCTTTGCTAGTAGGAGACGGAATTTAAGTACTCAAATAATAAAGAAGCTACTGATATATATAGACAGGCTAATGACATAACAGCAAGATCAGATTTATAACAAAATTATCAGCAAGAACAATTTTTATAATAATAAAATTGTAAACAAAACGTATCTGGTGAGTTCAGTGAAGAGGTGGAAAAAAGTAGGAGCAGCCTTTATATCGGGACTATACTTCTACACATACAAGAAGAGTAAATAATGTATATTTAAAATTAGCTATAAGCTAAAGTATAAATTGCAAATAATCATAATCTCCAAAAGTCAAGAAGTGGGAATTATTTTTTTTTTTTTTTTTTTAGAAAAATGACAGTTAAGTCACTAAATTAATTAATAAGGCATCTAACAGCCTCTGGTGACTTTGAGCGAAACACTCTGTCACAAAGGCCCTTTCTAGAGAATATTGATTTGGCAGAATTCTACTACAGAAGGCAAAAAAAGAACAGAGGAAGTTATTGTGACTTCAGTGTTATTATGAGGGATGAGATATCCTTCTCATGGAAAAGAACAAATGAACAATAAGAATGGGATCCACCACGGGAACATATCATACTATTAGGATAAGTGAACAAGTCTTATAAACAAAGCATTAAATGACATGCAAAACATAAAAGAAATGTGATCAAATTCAAATTTCAAGAAAATTAAATCACAATTAAATATCAGTGAATATCAATATTTAAGTTTATGAATGCTTCACATGCAAGAAGGCAATAATATAAGATAAAAAAAAATACAGTATACGCAAATGTAAAATATGAACCAAGTCGTCATTAACATTGGTGACTGGATTTAAAACAATTTCAGCTATTCAACACTAAACTAAAATGTTTCCACCATGTTCTGGCTTTCAAAGTCCCACAAAGGGAAATATAAAACTACGATCAAAGAATTATTCTTAATCTTTTTCGTCTTCCATTAGGAATAACGTTTGTATGCTAAAATAAACAAGTACAGTGCAGTATTAAAGACACAAAAGATAAACATAAAAAATAAACAACACATTAGAGAAATAATCTTTACTGACTAGTCAAATTTAGGCTAACATCACCAGCTTCCTCATTTGAGGGTAACGACCGTCGACTTAGAAGATCAGCAAGATCATTGTCCTTGCCATGAACATGTTGGGCAGTGAATTTGAAAAGATTCAGGTAAAGTGCCCACCTTTTCAGGCGAGGATTTAGCTTGTCTGCAGTCTGTAAATATAGGAGAGGTCGGTGGTAGGTTCTCAGTGTAAAATGTTGACCATACAGATCGACTTCAAATTTCTTTATGGCCCAATATGCAGCTAGAGCTTCCTTCTCCACAGTGGAGTAATTTCGCTCTGCAGGGCGAAGCCTGCGGCTTGCATATCGCACTGGAGCTACTTCTGCTGAGTTGTCTGATTGGGCTTGCAAGAGCACGGCATCCAGACCTTCGTCTGAGGCGTCGGTCTGCAAGATAAATGGAAAATCAGGGTTTACCAGTTGTAATACTGGCTCACCTGCCAATGCTTCTCGGAGCTTGAAAAATGCTCTCTCTGCTTCATCTGTCCATTGGACAGGGGAGGTTTTACTTTGCTTTGAGGAGGTCATTTGCTGCAAAGGGGCAGCGATAGTATTAAAGTGTGGAATGAACCGTTGGTAGTAGCCGACACTACTTAGGAATGATCTCAGTTGAGTGACAGTAGCAGGTTTCTCCATATCCTTAATAGCTTGTACCCTGTCATGTAAAAGGAACATAACTCCTTCTCCAACCACGTGGCCGAGATACTGCAATTGTGTGAAACCAATCTCACATTTGGAAGGCTTTAAATGAAGTCCATGCTGGTTCAGACAAGTGAGAACTCTGCGGAGAGTCTCGAGGTGCGATAACCAATCCTGAGAATGCACCAGGATGTCGTCTATAAAGCATGAAACATTGTCGATATCCTGTAGTACTATCCTCATGAGTCTGTAAGAGGCTTGGTAGTCTAGCTCAACGGGACTTGCCAAAATCCACTGGCCAGATCCAACTTGGACAGGCAACGGGCTTGAGAGAGCAACGAAAAAATATGCTCGGCATCAGCAATGGGCTGTCCATCAAAGATGGTACGGGAGTTAAGCTTATGACAGTCAAGGCAGAACCTGTGACTGCCATCTCGCTTACGCACTGCCAGTAACGGCGAACACCAAGGCGAAATGCTCTTTTCAACTATTCCGAGGCAGACCCAAGTGTCAAGATCTTCCTTCAGCCGTAAGGACAGCTGGTGGGGAAGACCATAGGAATGCCGAAATGGCTCTGGGTCAGTCAATCTGACATGATGCTCCAGGGTAGCGGTAATGCCTGGGAGGTAGTTGAAGACGTTCTCATAGTCCTCTAATAGCTTGTTCAGCTGTTCCCGTTGACTCGGTTGCAGTCTGGAGTTAATAATGCAATTACTCACACTTTCCTTTCGGTGTGTGGGAATGGCAGGATCCTTACCATCATCAAAAGCTAAGCTTATGTCTTCAATTGCAAGGGCGGTGGCTGCGGCCAGAGGGGCTTCTTCCGAAAAACTCCACTCCCGTAAGTCTGTCTCCACTGCAAGGGTGGAGTATTCCAATATAGGAAGTAAGGGGTGGCTATAATGGAGCACCTGTGTTCCTGCAGCCTCAGAGGTTCTGTTGATGCTGAGGGCATCTATAGGGGTTGCTGAGAGTGCCAGCGCAGGATCCCTGTGGGCCTCCGGGTCCTCATAATAAAGCTTCATCTGGTTAATGTGGTATTTCCGGTTATTGCCATCAACATTTAGCACATAATTGTCAGGGATCACCCGGTGTACCACAGTGTACGGTCCTTTCCAGCGTAGCATTAGCTTGCGGGTATCTGTTGGAAGAAGTACCAGAGCTCGATCTCCGGGTGTCAG
Source organism: Halocaridina rubra (assembly GCA_037179515.1). Classification (NCBI taxonomy): domain Eukaryota; kingdom Metazoa; phylum Arthropoda; class Malacostraca; order Decapoda; family Atyidae; genus Halocaridina; species Halocaridina rubra. The sequence continues at coordinate 16,127 of JAXCGZ010008303.1, forward strand.
GGGACGACGCCGGGCATGCTTGTCAAAGAGGAGTATGGCAGTCTGCTGGTGACCTTTAATGGCTAATTGTGCAGTTTTCCAAGCCTTTTTGAGGTGAGACAAAAACTTCTAAAAATACTCATGGACGTCCCTTTCGTCATCTTCGATGGTAGGTGAATCTCAGCATTCTGCCAAGAATTCCACTGGGCCTCTGACCTTATGACCATAAATCAGCTCGAAAGGCGAGTATCCAGTAGTGTCGTGGGGCGTGGCTCTGAAGGAGAAAAGTGCAGCAGGGACGTACTTGTCCCACTGCGTAGGTATATCTATTACTAGCTTGCGCAAACATCGATTCAATGTCCCGTTATAGCGTTCGCATGCTCCATTTGATTGGGCATGATAGACACTCGTACAAATGTGCTTCATTTCTAAAGGGTTACAGAAAGCCTCAAAGTGCCTACTTGTAAACTGACTTCAATTGTCAGAAGTGACCTGCTCAGGAAAGCCAACCCTGGAGCAGATTTCAAATAGGGCATGAGCGACTGCTTCAGTTGTGATAGAAGACAGTGGCACTGCATCTGGGTACCTTGTTGCCAGGTCAACATATACCAGGAGGAACTGTTTCCCCGTGGACGAAGCTGGATTAATAGGACCTAATATGTCAATACCGACCTTGGAAAATGGCTCCATTGAGAGTTTCGTTATCCCCATGGGAACTTTCGGTACCGGTGCCGTTGAGGTGGATTGACAGACAAGGCAGGAGCCTACATATCTGTCTACCTCGGCGTACATGTTTGACCATGCAAAAGCCTTCTGAAGGACGTGCCGAGTTTTTGCTTTGCCTCTGTGTCCACTCAGAGGTAAATGGTGTGCCACATTCATAGCCTGGCGGCGCAACGAAGGGGGCACCACCAACTGTTTAAAGGTGTGGCCATCTTTAGTCACATGCCTACAAAGTACTCCATCTTCAAGGGCGTAAGTGATCTGGCCTCCTCCTCTCACCATGAAGGTCCTTCCCTCGGTGGCCTGCTGCATCCAGCGTTTGAGGCTGGGGCAGTATTGCTGCAATTTGGCAAAGTCTGGACGGGACTTCAATGGCTCTAGAGGTGCATCATCTGGCAAAGGAGGGGGAAACTCTCCGCATTCCGCATTACGTGTACTGACTGCAGCAGACTCAACGGAGTCAGTCGGAGAATCGTCCATATTCTTGGCATCGAGGCCAGGAGTTGCTCCTGAAATGGCTTCATGTGACTTCCCCCGAGGGAAGTTATAACGAGAAATGTCCTTATGGTAGAGGTCGGCCTGGAAAGTAGGAACTAGGTTCAGTGCACGACCCATCAAGACAGGGTACATAAGTCCAATCATTGTCACTGCTGGGGCTTTTCCCTTGTAGTATTTGCAATCCAGGTTAATGACACAGCAGCATCGTATTTGGGGTGTTCCTTCAGCAACCCGCACACGAACGACTTCGCCGGTATAATCTTCATCCCTGACGAATCTCTCGTCAACAAATATGCCATTGGCCCCTGTGTCGAGGGCTATCTCAACTTCCACACCATTTATAGTTCCTAGACATTTTGGGATCACTTGCAGATTACCCCATTCGGTGAGTTCCACATTGGCAAGTTTGTACGTAGGTTCCTCGGCGTTATCGCCAGTGGCCCTTTCTGGCCTTATTTCTACAGCATGGGCCATGTGCGTGGCCGGATGGCTTTGTGGGCCGCTGCTGTGTGAGGGAGTGTGGTGGCTCTTAGAGTTTTGCTGAAAACCCTGGGAAGTTGGAGCAGAGTAATGGCCTTTGCCTCTGAACTGCTGAGGCTTAGGTCTTACTGAGTTATCCTTCTTGAGTGTGGGTGCATGGCCATAATAAGGCTTAGGAGTGTAAGGAGGATGTGCTGGACGATGTGAGTTCTGTGAGGGGCCCTTGTGCTTCCCGTTCCTATGATCTCCTTTCCAGTGAGAATAATGGCTTGCTGCGGGGGAGATACAACTCTGAGGATGAACCTTGGAATCGGCCCTTCTTGCCCTCATAACATCACAGAGACGTACTCCAGGCTGATTGTGCTGGAGGTACTCGTCCACAGCGGCTAAACTTTTCTCGTAGTCGATCTCATCCTTAAGCTGAGTCCTTACATATGCAACAACATCTGGAGGAAGTTCATTGGCAATTGCATCAAACATCAAGAACGCATACAACTTCTCACGAAGACACTTTGCAACTCATAACCAATCATTGAAGAGGCGAGCCTTGCATTTGCCAAAGGTACTACAGTTCTCCTCCTTCAATGGGAAAGCAGAAATATACCTAGCACAACACTCAGCTGGTGAAAGTTCTGTGAGGCCAGGAGTGTGCCTTTAACTTTCTCATAGTCCCTCAGTTACATTTGGTCGAGTTCACTGACCAGGGTGAGCAGACGGGGTGGCATGGAGGCTAGCAGCCAACGACTCTTCTTAGCCCCTGTGCCTTCGTTAACTGCCGCAAGACTTTCGAAAGAGCGGATGTAAGTATCAAGCAGTTGCCTGCCGTCGTCTTCGTATTTCGGTATTGGGGAGGGCCTCTCACGAGGCTGGTTTCCATTTCCAGTTGAAAGACCACTGTCTGGGAATCCCGCTCGAACCCGAGCAAGCGCAAGCTCATGATCACGTTTTGCTTGTGCCTCATCACGTATTGCTTGTGCCTCATCAATTGCTCTCTTCTCCAGCTTATCTCGGCGTTCAACCATCTTCTCATGAGCCCATTCGAAGAGCTTCTGCCCTGGGGAAAGACCGTATCTCTCACCCCTAGCAATCATTATGGCCAGGTAATGCTCCTCATCGAATGCTTCGATGGTTTCCATGTTTGTTTCCTGTGACTGCCTGGTTTCCATGGTGGTTTCCTAAACAGTCAATAACGAAGTGCCAAAACAACCACAAAAAAAAAACAAATCTCTACAATCGTAGAAAAAAAAATGAGAGAACCACACAACACCAAGAAGAGAAAAAATATTCAACACCACAGTTCAAACTTAAACGTAAAAGTGATCTCAAAACCTCACCATAAAAGTGACTCAAAATACAATCAAGTACAACTGCAGCAAAATGTTGCAAAACAGTGCCTGAAACACTGGCAATACAGAATGGCAGTCGTGCCTGCTTAACAGCAATACGAGGCAGTACCTGCGGTTATCGTGCAAATGAAAGGAATGAGCAACACAATCAAGTGCAACAGCAACAAAATGTTGCAAAACAGTGCATGAAACACTGGTAATACAGAATGGCAGTCGTGCCTGCTTAACAGCAATACGTGGCAGTACCTGCAGTTATGGTGCAAATGAAAGGAATGAGCAACACAATCAAGTGCAACAGCAGCAAAATGTTGCAAAACAGTGCATGAAACACTGGTAATACAGAATGGCAGTCGTACTTGCTTAACAGCAATACGTGGCAGTACCTGCGGTTATGGTGCAAATGAAAGGAATGAACAACACAATCAAGTGCAACAGCAACAAAATGTTGCAAAACAGTGCATGAAACACTGGTAATTCAGAATGAAAGTTGTGCCTGCTTAACAGCAATACATGGCAGTACCTGCGGTTATGGTGCAAATGAAAGGAATGAGCTACAACGAATTTTACCGAGTAGCACCCAGTGCCAGAGAGTACAAACAAGTACAGTATAGCGGTCGTGTCTGCGTATGAGCGCGTATATGGCAGTACCCACAAATAAAATGTCGTAAGTAAAATTCTGGAGTGTTGCCAAAAGGGCACAGATCCTATGCAAAATACACCAACAATAAGCTAACGGCTTACTAGGCAGCCAGATTACACATGTCTACTAGTAATGAGAAAATTTATTTTCAAGTGACAACTCAGACACATGAAAGGCTTAGCCTAGGCTCGAAAAATGACACCAAAGTTTTTCTTCCCAATCTATGAGCAGTCTATGCTTGAATATAAAACACAATTATAAGCAAAATACTTAATATGCTTTCTCCCAATTCCTAAATCCCAAGGAAATATAAACAATTCCTGTCAAGTATCACCCTTTAACGGATATATAAAACACGAATGCTTTAAAACTCAGTCTTATCACGCAAATAAATGAAATTTTAAATAACACGTCTTCTCGTCATGCAAAATTTCTTAAGTCTGTACCACATAATCTCATGTAGATTTCCTGAAATATTCTTTACCACATGGGAAACAAGAAAATATTAGTTACCATAATTAATATTGAAAATAAAAAAAATTAATTATCCGCAATAGGTCTAGCGCGAAACTTTTCGTGTGCAGCCTAAGATTCATTCATTTCAATAATCGAGCCAATGGTAGTCGGGTTTCATGTGCAATTTTTAAAAGCAAAATAAAAAATAAATTTATAAAATCAGTCTGTCTGTTCGGGTCCCTGTTCGGGCGCCAATCTTGTTGGGGGTTAGGGATGGTAGAATGTTTGTTAAGACTCTGTTTTACAAAGGGGACTCAAAGTACTGAGCTCGGTTAAGAGCTCACAAACGGACAGGACAGTTATTTGTACTTGAACACCCCATCTCTTTTACCATTAGTCGGTTAAATGAAACTCAGAATTCAACTTTCTTTTAATTTTGGAAATGCAATAACATTAAAAGAATTGAATTAAATTTCCTAATTAAATTTTATGAAATGCTGCCTCGAATCCCGGAGGTGGTGAGCACGATTTCGTTTCCCGGCACCACGGACGTATGCCAAGACTTTGGCCTCAACTCGACGATTACCTCTGTCATATAGGCAGAGTGGAATAGAGGACACTGCAATTGCAGAAACAGAAACGACACACTGTTAATAATGGGAAACTGAAAGCATGAACACACATATAATGAGTTTCCAATATTATTCTACTGGATGAAAATATATTGGTTAGTCACAGCTAACCAGAAATATTTATGCTACTATAATAGTATACAAAACCATTAATTCTTTACTGGTTTTAAAGGAAAACAATTTATGCACAATAAATGAAGAATAAGCAAGACAAGTACAGTACTGTATGTATTCCTTATATTGTGGGCAACCACAAAATTTGCAATGCTTATTACTGATTTGCAATTAATGTGGCAAAACACTCTATTTAGGATAAACCAACAATCTACGAGATAAATACAGTATGCATTCATTAAATTGTGGTTAACAGGAAATATTTGCAAAGCCAACAGGGTAAAATTATTTTTAATTATTTGCAGTTTATAGCATAAAACACTTTAGCTAAATGATTAATTATTTGCAATTTATATAGCAGATAGCTTTATTGACGAATTTTTGACATAAAACACTTTATTTACGATGCTAGAAAGAGGTGAAATGAAATAACAATTTATTAAGAAAAAGGATTGATTTTTACGGGCTCATATCCAGTCTTCAGAGGATGAGATTTTCGTTTATCACATTCAATGAAAAGAAACTTCTTAGCAATGTAAATCAGCTGTAAATTCAAGGTTAAGGAATTAACTTTGGCAAGTGAGATTCCAGTTAGGTAATCTACAAAATTTCGTTTGTATTGGAATGGAATCTGGGAAAAAATTCGTAAGACTTAGCCAGTAACGAATGTAACTAGTTCTCAAAAAAACAATTTGCTTGACTCACGAGCTTTACCATACACTATCCCTCACCTTGTTGTGCCAGATGAATTCCTGTGAAGATGCCACATTGTGACAGAGTGTTTTGCTCAAAGTCAACAGAGGCTGTTAGATGCCTTATTAAGTAATTTAGTAACTTAACTGTCATATTTCTAACAAAAAAAAATAATTCCCACTTCTTAACTTTTGCAGATTATTATTATTTGCAATTTATATTTTAGCTTATAGCTAATTTTAAATATACCTTATTTACTCTTCTAGTACGTGTAGAGATATAGTCCCGATATAAAGGCTGCTCCTATTTTCCGTCTCCTAGGAGCCAAGAACTTTCTGGAGATTGTTTACCAGTAATCTGTTCCGGTTCCGGTTTTACATCACGGACTCCCTTATCAACCAAGGGCTAGGACGGTTGCCTTCCTGCGAAGGACCTAACTTTTCATTATTATTCTCGTTTTATTTTATTTGCTTCCACTTGTTGCACCTAAAAATACTGTCTCTCCCTTGCATCTCTGCTATAATTGCCTGCCAGGGACCACCACTAAGATAGTCCTTCAATGATATCAGAGCCAGTTACTGCTCTAGGAATGTATCATACAGATGAACTCACCAGGAGGGACAATGAGGCGTCCTCTTTTGGCGCCGAGACTGCCCAGAGGCAACATCTCGCCTGAGCTGTCTAAGTTTATTTCAATCCTTATTTACGTGGCATCTTCACAGGAATTCATCTGGCACAACAAAGTGAGGGATAGTGATTACCTAATTGTGATTACCTAATTGTGTTTACGGGAAAGAGACCACAGCTCGTATCTTCCCGTCTCCTGATCGGTTCCATTTTAGACTTAGTGATACTTATCATACCTGTCCTTAAAACTATAGATTGAGATAGCATTAACTACCTCCTCGCTTAGCGAATTCCAATTATCAACTACTCTTACACTGAAAAACTATTTCCTTACATCCTGCAAAGAAGTTTTCTTACGAAGCTTCAAACTATGACCTCTAGTTCTAGAGCCAGCCATATCAAAATATCGATCGCTATCCACTCTATCATAACCATGAAGGAATTTAAAGACTGTCACCATATCCCCCTTTACTCTTCTAGCTTCGAGTGTATGGTAAAGCTCGTGGGTCAAGCAAATTGGTTTTTCGAGAATTAGTTACATTTGTTACTGGCTAAATCTTACGAATTTTATTCTCAGATTCCATTCCCATACAAACGAAATTTTGTGGATTACCTAACTGGAAACTCACTTGCCAAAGTTAATTCCTTAACCTGGAAATTACAGCTGATATACATTGCTAAGAATTTTCTTTTCATTGAATGTGATAAACGAAAATCTCATCCTCTGAAGACTGGTTTTGAACCCGTAAAAATCTATCCCTTTTCCTAATAAATTCTAATTTCATATCACCTCTTTCTATCATCGTAAATAAAGTGTTTTATGTCAAAAACTCGTCAATAAAGCTATTTGCTATATAAATTGCATATAATTAATCATTTAGCTAAAGTGTTTTATGCTATAAACTGCAAATAATTAAAAGGTAATTTTACCCTGTTGGCTTTGCAAATATTTCCTGTCAACCACAATTTAATGAATGCATACTGTATTTATCTTGCTAATTCTTCATATGTTGGGGATAAAATGTTTTGAGTTATAAGTTGCAAATACCCCAAAAATTGGTTTTGCACCCTTTTTTTTATTGCAAACTTCTTGATAACCAAAAGTGAATGAATACTGTATGTATCTCGTAGATTCTCTCTTTATCTTAAATATAGTGTTTTACCATATTTATTGTAAATCAGTAATAAGCATTGCAACTTTTGTGGTTGCCCACAATTTAAGGAATACATACAGTACTGTATTTGTCTTGCTTATTCTTCATTTATTGTGCATAAATTGTTTTCCTTTAAAACCAGTAAAGAATTAATTGTATGCTATTATGGTAGCATAAATATTTCTGGTTAGCTGTGAATAACCAATATATTTTCATCCAGTAGAATGACATTGGAAACTCATTATATGTGTGTTCATGCTATCAGTTTCCCATTATAAACAGGTTGTCATTTCTGTTTCTGAAATTGTAGTGTCCTGTATTCTACTCTGCCTGTGTGACAGAGGTAATCGTCGAGTTGAGGCCAAAGTCTTGGCATACATACGTGATGCCGGGAAACGAAATCGTGCTTACCACCTCCGGGATTCGAGGCAGCATTTCATAAAATTTAATTTGAGAAATTTAATTCAATTCTTTTAATGTCATTGCATTTCCAAAATTAAAAGAAAGTTGAATTCTGAGTTTCATTTAACCTACTGGCTAGTACAGTGGTAACGCGCTGGCTTCGCATTCATGAGGTCGAAAGATCGGTTCCCGTCCAAGACCGAGAGTTTAAGCTGTTTACTGGCAGGAACTGCTGTGGGTGGACACCACAGTGGGGGGTTGGGGCTTACCCTGGCTGACGAATACCCATTGTATTGAAATGGAAATAAAGTATTATTATTATTATTATTATTATTATTAATGGCAAAAGAGATGGGGTGTTCAAGTACAAATATCTGTCCTGTCCGTTTGTGAGCTCTTAACCGAGCTCGTTACTTTGAGTCCCTTAATAAAACAGAATCTTAACAACACTCAACCATCCTAACCCCAACATGATTGGCGCCCGAACAGGGACCCGAACAGACAGACTTGATTTTGATAAATTTATTTTTATTTTGCTTTTAAAAATTGCACATGAAACCCGACTACCATTGGCTCGATTATTGAAATGAATGAATCTTAGGCTGTACACGAAAATTTTCGCGCTAGAGACGTTGCGGATAATTAATTATTTTTATTTTCAACATTAATTATGGTAACTAATATTTTCTTGTTTCCCATGTGGTAAACAATATTTCAGGAAATCTACATGAGATTATGTGGTAACAGACCTAAGAAATTTTGCATGACGAGAAGACGTGTTATTTAAAATTTCATTTATTTGCGTGATAAGCTTAAGTTTAAATAATTCGTGTTTTAAATATCCGTTAAAGGGTGATACTTGTTAAGAATTGTTTATATTTCCTTGGCATTTAGGAATTGGGAGAAAGCATATTAAGTATATTTGCTTATAATTGTGTTTTATATTCAAGCACTGACTGCTCATAGATTGGGAAGAAAAGCTTTGGTGTCATTTATCGAGCCTAGGCTAAGCCTTTCATGTGTCTGAGTTGTCACCTGAAAATAAATTTTCTCATTACTAGTAGAACTGTGTAATTTGGTTGCCTAGTAAGCTGTTAGCTTATCGTTGGCATATTTTGCATAGGATCTGTGTCCTTTTGGTAACACTCCAGAATTTTACTTACGACATTTTATTTGTGGGTACTGCCATATACGCGCTCATACACAGGCAGGACCACTATACGGTACTTATTTGTACTCTCTGGCACTGGGTGCTACTCGGTAAAATTCGTTGTTGCTCATTCCTTTCATTTGCACCATAACCGCAGGTACTGCCACGTATTGCTTTTAAGCAGGCACAACTGCCATTCTGTATTACCAGTGTTTTATGCACTGTTTTGCAACATTTTGTTGCTGTTGCACTTGATTGTGTTGCTCATTCCTATCATTTGCACGATAACCGCAGGTACTGCCACGTATTGCTGTTAAGCAGGCACGACTGCCATTCTGTATTGCCAGTGTTTCATGCACTGGTTTGCAACATTTTGCTGCTGTTGCACTTGATTGTGTTTTGAGTCACTTTTATGGTGAGGTTTTAAGATAACTTTTACGTTTAAGTTTGAACTGTGGTGTTGAATTTTTTTTTCTCTCCTTGGTGTTGTGTGGTTCTCTCATTTTTTTTTTACTACTGTATTGTAGAAATTTGTTTTTTTTGTGGTTGTTTTGGCACTTCGTTATTGACTGTTTAGGAATCCACCATGGAAGCCAGGCAGTCACAGGAAACAAATATGGAAACCATCGAAACAATCGATGAGGAGCGATACCTGGTCGTAATGATTGCTAGGGGTGAGAGATACTTTCTTTCCCCAGGACAGAAGCTCTTCGAATGGGCTCATGAGAAGATGGTTGAACGCCGAGATAAGCTGGAGAAGAGAGCAATTGATGAGGCACAAGCACAACGTGATGAGGCACAAGCAAAACGTGATCATGAGCTTGCGCTTGCTCGGGTTCGAGCGGGATTCCCAGACAGTGGTCTTTCAACTGGAAATGGAATCCAGCCTCGTGAGAGGCCTTCCCCAATACCGAAATACGAAGACAACAGCAGGCAACCGCTTGATACTTACATCCACTCTTTCAAAAGTCTTGCGGCAGTTAACGAAGGCACAGAGGCTGAGAAGAGTCGTTGGCTGTTAGCCTCCATGCCACAGCGTCTGCTCGCCCTGGTCAATGAACTCGACCAAATGCAACTGAGGGACTATGAGAAAGTTAAAAGCACACTTCTGGCCTCACAGAACATTTCACCAGCTGAGTGTCGTGCTAGGTATCTTTCTGCTTTCCCATTGAAGGAGGGGAACTGTAGTACCTTTGGCAAACGCAAGGCTCGCCTCTTTAATGATTGGTTACGAGTTGTAAAGTGTCCTCGTGAGAAGTTGTATTCATTCTTGATGTTTGATGCAATTGCCAATGAACTTCCTCCAGATGTTATTGCATATGTAAGGACTCAGCTTAAGGATGAGATCGACTACGAGAAAAGTTTAGCCGCTGTGGACGACTACCTCCAGCACAACCAGCCTGGAGTACGTCTCTGTGATGTTATGAGGGCAAGAAGGGCCGATTCCAAGGTTTGTCCTCAGAGGTGTATCTCTCCCGCAGCAAGCTGTGATTCTCACCGGAAAGGAGATCATAGGAACGGGAAGCACAAGGGCCCCTCGCAGAACTCACATCGTCCAGCACATCCTCCTTACACTCCAAAGCCTTATTACTGCAATGCACCCACACTCAAGAAGGATAACTCAGTAAGACCTAAGCCTCAGTAGTTCAGAGGCAAAGGCCATTACTCTGCTCATCCTTCCCAGGGTTTTCAGCAAAACTCTAAAAGCCACCACACTCCCTCACACAGCGGCAGCCCACAAAGCCGTCCGGCCATGCACATGGCCCATGCTGTAGAAATAAGGCCAGAAAGGGCCACTGGGGATAACGCCGAGGAACCTACGTACAAACTTGCCAATGTGGAACTCACCGAATGGGGTAATCCGCAAGTGATCCCAAAATGTCTAGGAACTATAAATGGTGTGGAAGTTGAGATAGCTATCGACACAGGGGCCAATGGCATATTTGTTGATGAGAGATTCATCAGGGATGAAGATTATACCGGCGAAGTCGTTCGTGTGCGGGTTGCTGAAGGAACACCCCAAATACGACGCTGCTGTGTCATTAACCTGGATTGCAAATACTACAAGGGAAACGCCCCAGCTGTGGCAATGATTGGGCTTATGTACCCTGTCTTGATGGGTCATGCACTGAACCTAGTTCCTACTTTCCAGGCCGACCTCTACCATAAGGACATTTCTCGTTATAACTTCCCTCGGGGGAAGTCACATGAAGCCATTTCAGCAGCAACTCCTGGCCTCGATGCCAAGAATATGGACGATTCTCCGACTGACTCCGTTGAGTCTGCTGCAGTCAGTACACGTAATGTGGAATGCGGAGAGTTTCCCCCTCCTTTACCAGATGATGCACCTCTAGAGCCATTGAAGTCCCGTCCAGACTTTGCCAAATTGCAGCAATACTGCCCCAGCCTCAAATGCTGGATGCAGCAGGCCACCGAGGGAAGGACCTTCACAGTCAGAGGAGGAGGCCAGATCACTTATGCCCTTGAAGATGGAGTACTTCGTAGGCATGTGACTAAAGATGGCCACACCTTTAAACAGTTGGTGGTGCCCGCTTCGTTGCGCCGCCAGGCTATGTATGTGGCACACCATTTACCTCTGAGTGGACACAGAGGCAAAGCAAAATCTCGGCACGTCCTTCAGAAGGCTTTTGCATGGTCAAACATGTACGCCTTGGTAGACAGATATGTAGGCTCCTGCCCTATCTGTCAATCCACCTCTACAGCACTGGTACCGAAAGTTCCCATGGGGATAACTAAGCTCTCATTGGAGCCATTTTCCAAGGTCGCTATTGAAATATTAGGTCCTATTACTCCAGCTTCATCCACGGGGAAACAGTTCCTCCTTGTATATGTTGGCCTGGCAACAAGGTACCCAGATGCAGTGCCACTGTCTTCTATCACAACTGAAGCAGTCGCTCATGCCCTATTTGAAATGTGCTCCAGGGTTGGCTTTCCTGAGCAGGTCACTTCTGACAATGGAAGTCAGTTTTCAAGTAGGCAATTTGAGGCTCTCTGTAACCTTTTAGAAATGAAGCACATCCGTACGAGTGTCTATCATGCCTAATCAAATGGAGCATGCGAACGCTGTAACAGGACATTGAAGCGATGTTTGCGCAAGCTAGTGATAGATATACCTACGCAGTGGTACAAGTATGTCCCTGCTGCCCTTTTCTCCTTCAGAGACACGCCCCATGACACTACTGGATACTCGCCTTTAGAGCTGATTTATGGTCATAAGGTCAGAGGCCCAGTAGAATTCTTGGCAGAATGTTGGGATTCACCTACCATCAAAGATGACGATAGGGACGTCCATGAGTATATTTTGAATTTTTCGTCTCACCTCAAAAAGGCTTGGAAAACTGCACAATTAGCCATTAATGGTCACCAGCAGACTGCCAAGCTCCTCTTTGACAAGCGTGCCCGGCGTCATGCCCTGACACCCGGAGATCGAGCTCTGTTACTTCTTCCATGCTACGCTGGAAAGGACCGTACACTGTGGTACATCGGGTGACCCCTGACAATTATGTGCTATATGTTGATGGCAATAACCGGAAATACCACATTAACCAGCTGAAGCTTTATTGTGAGGACCTGGAGGCCCACAGGGATCCTGCGCTGGCACTCTCAGCAACCCCTATAGATGCCCTCAGCATCAACAGAACCTCCGAGGCTGCAGCAACACAGGTGCTCCATTATAGCCACCCCTTACCTCCTATATTGGAATACTCCACATTTGCAGTGGAGACAGACTTACGGGAGTGGAGTTTTTCAAAGAAGCCCCTCTGGCCGCAGCCAGCGCCCTTGCAATTGAAGACATAAGCTTAGCTTTTGATGATGGTAAGGATCCTGCCATTCCCACACACCGAAAGGAAAGTGTGAGTAATTGCATTATTAACTCCAGACTGCAACCGAGTCAACGGGAACAGCTGAACAAGCTATTAGAGGACTATGAGAACGTCTTCAACGACCTCCCAGGCATTACCACTACCCTTGAGCATCATGTCAGATTGACTGACCCAGAGCCATTTCGGCATTCCTATGGTGTTCCCCAACAGCTGTCCTTACGGCTGAAGGAAGATCTTGACACTTGGGTCTGCCTCGGAACAGTTGAAAAGAGCATTTCGCCTTGGTGTTCGCCGTTACTGGCAGTGCGTAAGCGAGATGGCAGTCACAGGTTCTGCTTTGACTGTTGTAAGCTTAACTCCCGTACCATCTTTGATGGAGAGCCCATTGCTGACGCCGAGCATATTTTCTCGTTGCTTTCCCAAGCCCGTTACCTGTCCAAGTTGGATTTGGCCAGTGAATTTTGGCAAGTCCCGTTGAGCGAGACTACCAAGCCTCTTACAGCCTTTTCCACAAGATATGGTCTATACCAGTTCAGGGTCATGCCTTTTGGTATGGTAAATGCCCCTGGCTGCTTCAGCAGACTCATGAGGATAGTACTACAAGATCTCGACAATGTTTCATGCTTTATAGACGACATCCTGGTGCATTCTCAGGATTGGTCATCGCACCTCGAGACCCTCCGCAGAGTTCTCTCTCGTCTGAACCAGCATGGACTTCATTTAAAGCCTTCCAAAGGTGAGATTGGCTTCACACAATTGCAGTATCTCGGCCACGTGGTTGGAGAAGGAGTTATGTCTCCTTTACATGACAGGGTACAAGCTATTAAGGATATGAAGAAACCTGCCACAGTCACTCAACTGAGATCATTCCTTGGTAGTGTCGGCTACTACCAATGGTTCATTCCACACTTTAATACTATCGCTGCCCCTTTGCAGCAAATGACCTCCTCGAAGCAAAGTAAAACCTCCTCTGTCCAATGGACAGATGAAGCAGAGAGAGCATTTTTCAAGCTCCGAGAAGCATTGGCGGTTGAGCCAGTATTACAACTGGTAAACCCTGATTTTCCATTTATCTTGCAGACCGACGTCTCAGACAAAGGCCTGGATGCCGTACTCTTGCAAGCCCAATCAGACAACTCAGCAGAAGTAGCTCCAGTGTGATATGCAGGCCGCAGGCTTCGCCCTGCAGAGCAAAATTACTCCACCGTGGAGAAGGAAGCTCTAGCTGCATATTGGGCCATAAAGAAATTTGAAGTCGATCTGTATGGTCAACATTTTACACTGAGAACCGACCACTGACCTCTCCTATATTTACAGACTGCAGACAAGCTAAATCCTCGCCTGAAAAGGTGTTCACTTTTCCTGAATCTTTTCAAATTCACTGCCCAACATGTTCATGGCAAGGACAATGACCTTGCTGATCTACTAAGTCGAAGGTCGTTACCCTCAAATGAGGAAGCTGGTGCTGTTAGCCTAAATTTGACTAGTCAGTAAAGATTTTTTCTCTAATGTGTTGTTTATTTTTTATGTTTATCTTTTATGTCTTTAATACTGTACTGTACTTGTTTATTTTAGCGTACAAACATTATTCCTAATGGAAGACGAAAATGATTCGTAGTTTTATATTTCCCTTTGTGGGACTCTGAAAGCCAGAACATGGCAGAAACATTTTAGTTTAGTGTTGAATAGCTGAAACTTTTAAATTCAGTCGCCAATGTTAATGACGACTTGGTTCAAATTTTTCATTTGCGTATACTGTATTTTTTTGTATATTATATTATTGCCTTCTTGCATGTGAAGCATTCTTAAACTTAAATATTGATATTCACTGATATCTAATTGTGATTAAATTTTCTTGAAATTTGAATTTGATCACATTTCTTTTATGTTTTGTATGCCATTTAATGTTTTGTTTACAAGACTTGTTCACTTTTCCTAATAGTATGATATGTTCCCGTGGTGGATCCCATTCTTATTGTTCATTTGTTCATTTCCATGAGAAGGATATCTCATCCCTCATAATAACACTGAAGTCACCATAACTTCCTCTGTTCTTTTTTCGCCTTCTGTAGTAGAATTTTGCTAAATCAATATTCTCTAGAAAGGGCCTTTGTGACAGAGTGTTTCGCTCAAAGTCACCAGAGGCGGCTGTTAGATGCCTTATTAAGTAATTTAGTAACTTAACCGTCATATTTCTAACAAAAAAAAAATTCCCAATTCTTGACTTTTGCAGATTATGATTATTTGCAATTTATATTTTAGCTTATAGCTAATTTTAAATATACCTTATTTACTCTTCTTGTACGTGTAGAAGTATAGTCCCGATATAAAGGCTGCTCCTATTTTCCATCTCCTACGAGCCAAGAACGTTCTGGAGATTGTTTACCAGTAACCTAACTTTTCATTATTATTCTCGTTTTATTTTATTTGCTTCCACTTGTTGCAACTAAAAATTCTGTCTCTCCCTTGCATCTCTGCTATAATTGCCTGCCAGGGACCACCACTAAAATAGTCCTTAAATGATATCAGAGCCAGGTACTGCTCTAGAAATTTATCCTACAGATGAACTCACTAGGAGGGACAATGAGGCGTCCTCTATTGGCGCCGAGACTGCCCAGAGGCAACATCTCGCCTGAGCAATCTAAGTTTATTTCAAACCTTATTTACGTGGCATCTTCACAGGAATTCATCTGGCACAACAAGGTGAGGGATAGTGTGATTACCTAATTGTGTTTACGGGAAAGAGCCCAAAGCTCGTATCTTCCCGTCTCCTGATCGGTTCCATTTTAGACTCAGTGATACTTATCATACCTGTCCTTAAAACTATGGATTGAGATAGCATTAACTACCTCCTCGCTTAGCGAATTCCAATTATCAACTACTCTTACACTGAAAAACTATTTCCTTACATCCTGCAAAGAAGTTTTCTTACGAAGCTTCAAACTATGACCTCTAGTTCTAGAGCCAGCCATATCGAAATATCGATCCCTATCCACTCTATCATAACCATGAGGGAATTTAAAGACTGTCACCGTATCCCCCCTTACTCTTCTAGCTTCGAGTGATGGTAAGTCTAATTCCCTCAGCCTCTCATCATAACTGAGATTGCGTATTTCTGGCACCAGTTTCGTGGCATGTCTTTGAACTTTTTCAAGCTTAGCTATGTGCTTTTTCAAGTGCGGATTCCAAAAGGGGGCTGCATATTCTTGTTTTGGCCTCACATAGGTTACATAAATATTTCTGAACATTTCCTTGTCCATGTGCCTGAAGGCTACCCTTACATTTGATAAGAATGCATATGCTGCCCTTACTATGCCATTTATATGTATTTCTGGAGACAAATCTGCCAGTATGTTTACTCCTAGATCTCTCTCATTTTCTGTCTCTTGAAGTTGTACTCCAGCCACCGAGTAGTCAAGCTTGGGCCTTCTTGCACTTGTACACATTCTCATTACCTTACATTTTGAAGTATTGAATTTCATTAGCCACTTTTCTGACCACTCATGCAGATTATTTAGATCCTCCTGAAGTTCTCTACCATTGTTCTCGTTTTTTACTTTCTTCACAATCTTTGCATCATCTGCAAACATATTCATGAATGAATTTACAGACTCTGGTAGGTCATTTACATATACAAGGAACAAAAGTGGCCCTAAAACTGAACCCTGTGGAACTCCACTACTAACTCTTCTCCATTCAGACACTGAGTGTCTTACTCTAACCCTCTGTTCCCTTCCTTCTAAGTAAGTTTTTATCCATTCCAAAACATTTCCACCTATTCTAGCCATTGATTGCAGCTTCCTAATAAGTCTCCCATGTGGAACAGTGTCAAACGCTTTCTGGAAGTCTAGGAATATGCAATCTGCCCAGCCCTCTCTTTCTTATAAGATTTGGCTTACCTCATCATAAAATTCTAATAAGTTTGTTACTGTTGATCTACCTTCTCTGAAGCCATGTTGCCTCACTGACAAAAAGTTGAAGGATTCCAAGTGAAGAGAGATATGTTTCCTTAGTAGTTTCTCCATAACTTTGCAAACTATGCTGGTCAAGGAAACTGGTTTATAGTTCAGAGCCGTATCCCTCCTTCCCTTTTTGAAGATAGGTATCACATTTGCTTGTTTCCAGCATCTTGGAATCTCCCCCGACTCCAGTGACTCCTTAAATATGATACTTAGTGCCACTGATATTGTGTTTGCGCATTTTTTAAGCACATGAGGGGATATGTCATCAGGACCTGTAGCTTTATGAACATCTAAATCCATCAGCGCTTTGCATACCTCTGTGGCTGTAAGGTTGATGTTCTCTAATACCGGCCCTTGAGCTTCTATCACTGCAATCTGAGGGGTGGGGTATTTTCTACTGTAAATACTGACTGAAACTCCTTGTTGAATTCTTTGCAGATCTCTTCATCCGTCTCAGTGATGCTTCCATCCACTCTCTTTAGCCTTAAAACCTGTTCTTTTACCTTCAGTTTTTGTGATTACCTAATTGTGTTTACGGGAAAGAGCCCGAAGCTCGTATCTTCCCGTCTCCTCATCGGTTCCATTTTATACTTAGTGATACTTATCATACCTGTCCTTAAAACTATGGATTGAGATAGCATTAACCACCTCCTCGCTTACCGAATTCCAATTATCAACTACTCTTACACTGAAAAACTATTTCCTTACATCCTGCAAAGAAGTTTTCTTACGAAGCTTCAAACTATGACCTCTTTGTTCTAGAGCCAGCCATATCAAAATATCGATCCCTATCCACTCTATCATAACCATGAAGGAATTTAAAGACTGTCACCGTATCCCCCCTCACTCTTCTAGCTTCGAGTGATGGTAAGTCTAATTCCCTCAGCCTCTCATCATAACTGAGATTGCGTATTTCTGGCACCAGTTTCGTGGCATGTCTTTGAACTTTTTCAAGCTTAGCTATGTGCTTTTTCAAGTGCGGATTCCAAAAGGGGGCTGCATATTCGAGTTTTGGCCTCACATAGGTTACATAAATATTTCTGAACATTTCCTTGTCCATGTGCCTGAAGGCTACCCTTACATTTGATAAGAATGCATATGCTGCCCTTACTATGCCATTTATATGTATTTCTGGAGACAAATCTGCCAGTATGTTTACTCCTAGATCTCTCTCATTTTCTGTCTCTTGAAGTTGTACTCCAGCCACCGAGTAGTCAAGCTTGGGCCTTCTTGCACTTGTTCCCATTCTTATTACCTTACATTTTGAAGTATTGAATTTCATTAGCCACTTTTCTGACCACTCATGCAGATTATTTAGATCCTCCTGAAGTTCTCTACCATTGTTCTCGTTTTTTACTTTCTTCACAATCTTTGCATCATCTGCAAACATATTCATGAATGAATTTACAGACTCTGGTAGGTCATTTACATATACAAGGAACAAAAGTGGCCCTAAAACTGAACCCTGTGGAACTCCACTACTAACTCTTCTCCATTCAGACACTGAGTGTCTTACTCTAACCCTCTGTTCCCTTCCTTCTAAGTAAGTTTCTATCCATTCCAAAACATTTCCACCTATTCTAGCCATTGATTGCAGCTTCCTAATAAGTCTCCCATGTGGAACAGTGTCAAACGCTTTCTGGAAGTCTAGGAATATGCAATCTGCCCAGCCCTCTCTTTCCTGTAAGATTTGGCTTACCTCATGATAAAATTCTAATAAGTTTGTTACTGTTGATCTACCTTCTCTGAAGCCATGTTGCCTCACTGACAAAAAGTTGAAGGATTCTAAGTGAAGAGAGATATGTTTCCTTAGTAGTTTCTCCATAACTTTGCAAACTATGCTGGTCAAGGAAACTGGTCTATAGTTCAGAGCCGTATCCCTCCTTCCCTTTTTGAAGATAGGTATCACATTTGCTTGTTTCCAGCATCTTGGAATCTCCCCCGACTCCAGTGACTCCTTAAATATGATACTTAGTGCCACTGATATTGTGTTTGCGCATTTTTTAAGCACATGAGGGGATATGTCATCGGGACCTGTAGCTTTATGAACATCTAAATCCATCAGCGCTTTGCATACCTCTGTGGCTGTAAGGTTGATGTTCTCTAATACCAGCCCTTGAGCTTCTATCACTGCAATCTGAGGGGGTGGGGTATTTTCTACTGTAAATACTGACTGAAACTCCTTGTTCAATTCTTTTCAGATCTCTTCATCCGTCTAAGTGATGCTTCCATCCGCTCTCTTTAGCCTTAAAACCTGTTCTTTTACCTTCAGTTTTCCTCTGATAAAGCTGTGGAAAAGCTTGGGATTTTCTTTAGCCTTCCTGGTGATGTCCCTCTCATAGTCTCTCTCTGCCTCTCTCCTTTTACTTAGGTAGTCATTTCTTGCTCTTTTGTAGGTTTGCCATTCATTTATGTTTTTTCTCCTCCTATACCTTTTCCAGCATTTGTCTCTCCACTCCTTAGCTCTTTTACACCCATTATCGAACCATTTCTCTCTGGCATGAATTACACCTACTTTGGTGACAGGTATGCAGCAATCTACTATCTTCCCATATTTCTCACAAAAGATGTCATACATTTCTTGTACAGATTTGTTGTAAAATAAGGTTCTCCAGTCAATAACTGCAAAAACCTCATTCATTTTTATGTAATCTCCTTTCGGATAGTTCCTCCTCATGTCCTCAGTGCCTCTACTCTCAGGAAGAATATCTTCAATGATATACTCCATCAGCAACACACAGTGGTCACTCTTTCCAATTGGTGGTTCATACTCAGTTTTTTCAATATCCAACACATTATCTGTGAACACCTGATCAAGTAGTGATGGCTCATCCCCACCCCTGGCCCTTGTTGGTTCCATTACATGTTGGTGTAGGAAATTCCCTTGTACGCAATCTAGGAATCTTGCCCCGAATGAGTCCTCACCACTGTGTGGGTCAAGATTTATCCAATCTATCTCTTTATGATTAAAGTCTCCCATAATCAAAATCCTACATTTTTTTCCCGTGCCATGTTAACAACTGAGTTTATGACTTCAATAGTACCTATATGACTTTCCTCATAAACTTCAAGCCTATTTTGGTTCCTTGGTGGGTTGTATACAACAGTTATTATAATGCTCTCTGACCCAGTATTTATGCGAGCAACAAGAAATTCCTTGAACTCACTTTCTATAGCCAAGTTTATTTCTTCAACTTGAATCCTTTCACTTATGAGCAGTGCTATCCCTCCACCAGTCCTCTCAGATCTTTCAACCCTTAGTATTCTGAAACCCCTAGGAAAAACTGTGACACTGTTTATGTCCTCGCTCAACTTAGTCTCTGTGTATGGTACAGCTCGTGGGTCAAGCAAATTGGTTTTTCGAGAATTAGTTACATTCGTTACTGGCTAAATCTTACGAATTTTATTCTCAGATTCCATTCCCATACAAACGAAATTTTGTAGATTACCTAACTGGAATCTCACTTGCCAAAGTTAATTCCTTAACCTGGAAATTACAGCTGATATACATTGCTAAGAAGTTTCTTCTCATTGAATGTGATAAACGAAAATCTCATCCTCCGAAGACTGGTTATGAGCCCGTAAAAATCTATGCCTTTTCATAAAAAATTCCAATTTCATTTCACCTCTTTCTATCATCGTAAATAAAGTGTTTTACGTCAAAAACTCGTCAATAAAGCTATTTGCTATATAAACTGCAAATAATTAATCATTTAGCTAAAGTGTTTTATGCTATAAACTGCAAATATTTAAAAGGTAATTTTACCCTGTTGGCTTTGCAAATATTTCCTGTTAACCACAATTTAATGAATGCATACTGTATGTATCTTGCTAATTCTTCATATGTTGGGGATAAAGAATTTTGAGTTATAAGTTGCAAATACCTCAGAAGGTGGTTTTGCACCCTTTTTTTTATTGCAAACAGTTCTT
Source organism: Halocaridina rubra (assembly GCA_037179515.1). Lineage (NCBI taxonomy): Eukaryota > Metazoa > Arthropoda > Malacostraca > Decapoda > Atyidae > Halocaridina > Halocaridina rubra. Next base: position 36,758 of record JAXCGZ010008303.1, read on the forward strand.
GATAACCAAAAGTGAATGAATACTGTATTTATCTCGTAGATTCTTCCTTTATCCTAAATAGAGTGTTTTACCATATTAATTGTAAATCAGTGATAAGCATTGCAACTTTTGTGGTTGCCCACAATTTAAGGAATACATACAGTATTGTATTTGCCTTGCTTATTCTTCATTTATTGTGCATAAATTGTTTTCCTTTAAAACCAGTAAAGAATTAATGTCTTGTATGCTATTATGGTAGCATAAATATTACTGGTTAGCTGTGAATAACTAATATATTTTCATCCAGTAGAATGACATTGGAAACTCATTATATGTGTGCTCATGCTTTCAATTTCCCATTATAAACAGTGTGTCATTTCTGTTTCTGAAATTGCAGTGTCCTGTATTCTACTCTGCCTGTGTGACAGAGGTAATCGTCGAGTTAAGGCCAAAGTCTTGGCATACGTCCGTGGTGCCGGGAAACGAAATCGTGCTTACCACCTCCGGGATTCGAGGCAGCATTTCATAAAGTTTAATTTGAGAACTTTAATTCAATTCTTTTAATGTCATTGCATTTCCAAAATTAAAAGAGAGTTGAATTCTGAGTTTCATTTAACCGACTAATGGTAAAAGAGATGGGGTGTTCAAGTACAAATATCTGTCCTGTCTGTTTGTGAGCTCTTAACCGAGCTTGGTACTTTGAATCCCCTTAGTAAAACAGAATCTTAACAACACTCAACCATCCTAACCCCAACACACGTAAATAAGGTTTGAAATAAACTTAGCCTGCTCAGGCGAGATGTTGCCTCCCGGAAGTTTGGGCGCCAACGGAGGACTCCTCATTGTCCCTCCTGGTGCGTTCATCTGTAGGATACATTTCTAGAGCAGTAACTGGCTCTGATATCATATAAGGACTACTTTAGTGGTGGTCCCTGGCGGGCAATTATAGTAGAGATGCAAGGGAGAGACAGTATTTTAGGTGCAACAAGTGGAAGCAAATAAAATAAAACGAGAATAATAATGAAAAGTTAGTTTACTGGTAAACAATCTCCAGAACATTCTTTGCTCGTAGGAGACGGAATTTAAGTACTCAAATAATAAAGAAGCTACTTATATATATAGACAGGCTAATGATATAACAGCAAGATCAAATTTATAAAAAAATTATCAGCAAGAACAATTTTTATAATAAGAAAATTGTAAACAAAACGTATCTGGTGAGTTCAGTGAAGAGGTGGAAAAAAGTAGGAGCAGCCTTTATATCGGGACTATACTTCTACATGTACAAGAAGAGTAAATAAGGTATATTTAAAATTAGCTATAAGCTAAAATATAAATTGACAATAATCATAATCTACAAAAGTCAAGAAGTGAGAATTATTATTATTATTATTATTATTATTATTATTATTTTTTTTTTAGAAAAATGACAGTTAAGTCACTAAATTAATTAATAAGGCATCTAACAGCCTCTGGTGACTTTGAGCAAAACACTCTGTCACATAGTACTTTCTTTAAGCTCTGATTATGCTGTTGTTCATCTTCTCCCCCAACAACTATGTCATCTACAAAGCAGAAAACACCATCTAATCTTTTGAATAGCTTGTCCATAGTCTCTTCCCATAAGGCTTTACTGCTTGCTACTCCATAGGGTACTCTTTTCGGTTGATATAACCCTAAATGAGCATTTAGTGTACATATTTCCTGTGACTATGTGTCCATTGTTAACTGCTGAAAAGCATTTTTCAAGGGTTAGGTAAAGGATGTTGAGCAACTTTTAATTGTGGGTTCACTGTGACTTTATAATCACCACATAGTCTTACTCCTCCATCAGGCTTTGCTACGTGTACTAAAGGTGTAGCCCACTGACTATATTTTACCTTTGGCCAATTTCCTTCTTCCACTAGTCTCAATATTTCTTTTTCAACTTGAGTTTTCAGCGTGAAAGGTATTTGTCTGGGTGGCAAAAATTTTGGCATTGTATCTTCCTTTAATTCTAAGTTTGCAGTCACATTGTTTATAGTACCCAAGCCTGGCTTAAGAATTGTTTCATACTCTTCCATCAGATCTTGTGTACTTATACTATTTATTTTCAAATTTGCTTTCTTTATCAATTCTGGAAAGTTTAGCTTTAGACCTTTTATCCAGTTTAAACCTAACACTCCATTTCTATTTCCTGTTACTATTACAACTGGTAATTCCACAATTTGTTTCTCATATTTTACCATAACTTCAGCTTTTCCTCTTGTTTCAATCTTCCGATTATTGTAATCTGTGATTAAGAAACTTGTGTCCTCCTCCATTTTCAGATAAGGTATACTCTTGGCTACTTATTCTGAAATCACAGTTATATCTGCAGTTGTATCTAACTGCATATCTATATTTTTTTCCATTTACTTGTACTTCACATATTATTCTCTTATTTGTGTGTGGAATTTAGTTGAAAAGCAGAGTTTTCTTGTTCTAAGTTTTCTTGTTCTCTTTCTTTTGTACAATGTATGTTTTTCTTTTCAGCTTGTTTTGTTTGTTTCTTAAGACATTTCCTGGAAAAATGTCCATAATATCAACAAAACTGGCACACATTGTTATAACCAGGACAGTAATATCTATCATTCGGATGATGATTATTATAACCACACCTGTAGCATTCCCTATGTTTGTTACTATTAGGTGTCTGTGCTTTATTCCCTTGCCAGTAATTGGAAGTATTGTTCTTATGCCTTTTTTCAAAGTTTCCTGTTTTTTTTGTGTGATTTATGGTTACTTGAGCCTAATTTATTTGGTTGTGTGTACTGCATTACTTTATTTACACTTCCAGACTGAGGTTTTTGATAATTTTCCTCAATCCTTTTATTCTGAACTCGAGACTGTTCATAAGCTCTTGCAATTTCCAACAACTTTTGGAGATTCAAGTCTTTAGCTTGTAATAGCTTTTCTCTAAGCTCACTGGATTTGCATTTACAAATGACTAAATCGACTATTAAGTCTTCCTCAGGGTTATGGGTATCATATTTGCAAAATTTACTTTTCTTCTTTAATCTTGTGACAAACATATCTATACTCTCATTTTCTCGAGGCTCAAGTGCCATGAATATGCTACATTCATACCTGATATTTTCACTGGGGTTAAAATAGTTCCCTAATACTTCTGCGGCTTTATTATATGTATTATCCTCAGGGGTTAGTGTTTTAAATATATCCTGAACCTCTGGGCCTGCTATGTGCAGTAGGATGCTGACCCTCTGCTTGTCGGTTTTTGTGGCCAAGCAATCCAAATAGATTTCAAATGAATCAATATATTTCCTCCACCTATGTGCCACTGTTCTAGGGTCACATTCAATAGAAAAATGAGGTGGTGCTGGTATTTGAGAAGTCATTCTTGTGCCTTTATTTATTATAGGCTTAGCCCAATTACTTTCCTTTAGCTATCTTGATCTTATTATATAATTATCTTTATCTTATTCCAGGTACTGTATAACCTTTACTACATAAAATACATGCATGTAACTAAAAATTACTTAGCTTATACACATTCATAATATTATTTTGACGAATGTTTTCTTTCCGTCTGCTGCTGAGGGTTTTTTGCTGGCTGACGTAAGAATCTACCTGGTTGCCTGAGGTACGATGTCCTCTTGAGTGGAAGATATCTGGCAGGAACTGGTTATCGGTTATTATTATCGTTCCCCTCAAAATTCTTTCTTCTGAGTTCATTCATCTCGTCGTCCAATAATGTGTTTCTTACCTGCAAGAATGGTAATAATCTTGTAGATATCTTTTATATGAATGTGTTAATATATCACATATCCCATTTTTGACACAGATGACTTAGGATTAATAAGAGGTATATAAAACACTCCTTCCTCAACAGGGTTTATTATGTAGAAGAAGTTAATAATATGTTACATATATTTACGACTAATCAAATTACAAGAACAAATGAGAATGTACTTAGAGGGATCAAAACCATAAGTACTTTACATAGAATCAAATATAAATGAATTACATCCTATACAGGTTTCTTTCAAGTCATACTCTTTGTACTTAAGAATATTATTTATTTGCTTATAGAAAGCGGTAATTTTAAGTGGAGAATATCTTTGACAAAATACATAACTGCTTACATACATAACAGAGGTGAGAGAAGATGTAAGATTTTGATTATAGTAGATTTTGATCATAGATTGATAGATTGGATAAATCTTGATCCACACAGTAGGGAAGAATTATTACATTAATGTTCCGGTTTTACGTCACGGACTCCCTTATCAACCAAGGGCTAGGACGGTTGCCTTCTTGCGAAGGACTTGTTTCGGCAGATGTAATCCTTACGCTGAGTGCATGCCTTTGCTAACCTCAGACCGTGACGGGGCGCGAACCCTCGACCTGACGCCTCAGAGTCGGAGACGCTACCGACTGAGCCACGGCTACTACGGAAGAATTATTACATTAATATGTACTGGAACCACCGAGGGCCAGGGGTGGGGATGAACCATTCCTGCTTGATCTAGCAATCATTGATAATGTGTTGGATATTGAAAAATTTGAGTATTAACCAACAAATGGAAAGAGTGACCACTGTGTGTTGTTGATGGAGTATATCATCAAAGATGTTCTGCTTTAAAGTAGAGGCATTGAGGACACGAGGAGGAAGTATCCGAAAGGAGACTACATCAAAATTAATTAACTTTTTTGCAGTTATAGACTGGAGGACCTTATTTAACAACAAATCCATACAAGAAATTCACGACATTGTTTGTGAGGAATATGAGGAAATAGTAGATCGTTGCATTCTTTCCACCTACATAGGAAGTTATTCATGCCAGAGAGAAATGGTTCAATAATGAGTGTAAGAGAGCTAAGGAGTTAAGAGACAAATGCTGGAAAAAGTATAGGAGAAGAAAACATAAATGCCTGGCAGACTTATAATAGAGCAAGAAATGATTACCTAAATAAAAGAAGAGAGGCAGAGAGAGACTATGGAAGGGATATCACCAGGAAGGCTAAAAAAAATGCTATGCTTTCCCAAACTTTCTCAGAGGAAAACTGAAGGTCAAAGAACAAGTTTTAAAGCTAAAGAGAGCGGATGGAAGCATCAATCAGAAATCAAGCTGAAATCAGTTAATGCTATTTTTTTGCAGTTCAGGAAAATAATCTCATTTCTGTTGTAAACTACTATGAGACTGAGCTTGCATAGTGTAAAAGGTTATTCTTATATAAAATTAACTTAGAGTGTTTGTACAAAGTAAAGAGGGAGGGGTGAATTTCGTCCTAAGGATTAAACATGGCCTCACAGAATGTCGAATCACAATTCTCAAATATGCTTTTTGTCATCATTATAAAAAAGCTGTGAATCTGAGAAAACAGCTAACTAAAAATACAATGACAAGTCTAAAAGTATAAGAAACACAGTATTGCTTTACTAATGGTGTAATCATATATATATATATATATATATATATATATATATATATATATATATATATATATATATATATATATATATATATATATGTATGTGATTACCTAATTGTGTTTACGGGAAAGAGCCCGAAGCTCGTATCTTCCCGTCTCCTGATCGCTTCCATTTTATACTTAGTGATACTTATCATACCTGTCCTTAAAACTATGGATTGAGATAGCATTAACTACCTCCTCGCTTAGCCAATTCCAATTATCAACTACTCTTACACTGAAAAAGTATTTCCTTACATCCTGCAAAGAAGTTTTCTTACGAAGCTTCAAACTATGACTTCTAGTTCTAGAGCCAGCCATATCAAAATATCGATCCCTATCCACTCTATCATAACCATGAAGGAATTTAAAGACTGTCACCATATCCCCCCTCACTCTTCTAGCTTCGAGTGATGGTAAGTCTAATTCCCTAAGCCTCTCATCATAACTGAGATTGCGTATTTCTGGCACCAGTTTCGTGGCATGTCTTTGAACTTTTTCAAGCTTAGCTATGTGCTTTTTCAAGTGCGGATTCCAAAAGGGGGCTGCATATTCGAGTTTTTGGCCTCACATAGGTTACATAAATATTTCTGAACATTTCCTTGTCCATGTGCCTGAAGGCTAC
>JAXCGZ010008304.1:7500-10000 GCA_037179515.1 Halocaridina rubra
TTCTTTGACTTCAAAGGTCAAAGGTTAGATTATATGTTTACCGTAATAGTTTAACACCTTTAACTGACCACCATAATAATAATAATAATAATAATAATAATAATAATAATAATAATAATAATAATAATAATAATAATAATAATAATAATAATAATAATAATAATGATAATAATAATAATAACAGCAACAACATCACTTTCTTAACCGGAAATACTGTGTATGACTGTGCATGGGTGTTTTACGTCCATCGAGCTCATACGTCTGCCATTCCTCCTGTTTCGCTCGTTTGCATGTTGCCGTCAAAACGTAACTTTGTTTAATATTCATAAAATAATTCACCCTCTCCCTTTATCTTCCTCCTCTCTCCTCTTTATCCAAGTTTCTTCATTCACTTTGCCATCCATTTCTCCTTTCTCTCCGTTGTTGTCTTTCTAACTATATTACTAATCTCTTTTCGCAGAGTAATTTTCTTATTATAATTACTCTACTTCTGCTACTACTTCTACTATTAATTTCCAAAACTGACTATATCTTATTTCAAAATAGATCTGTAGTACACAATATTGGTCAAGTTAATATGAATGGATATAAAGTTAAAAGAGTTGCTTGTAAGAAATTTTTGGGAGTAATTATTGATGAAAATTTAAGTTGGAAATATTATATTCAATCTGTCTGCTCAAAACTGTCCAAGACGTGTGGAATTTTGTATAAGATTCGCCATAACCTGACAAATGAGGCCTTAAAAAGCATATACTATTCCCTGTGTTATCCTCATATTATATACTGATTGTCCATCTGGGGTTGTACTTGGCCGTCAATTGTAAGGGATGTATTTGTAACTCAGAAAAGACTGATCAGAACAATTACATATAATGGAAAATATGACTCAACTTCCTCTTTATTCAAGGAGCTAAACTTGCTTAAATGTAATTACTTGATACAATATTTCAGTCTTATTATTATACTTAGTTATGTTAATGATAACAGAAAATTATTTAGATTTATACAACACAACCATGGAACCAGAGGTAACAATATAATTTTGATATGTCCACAGCCGAGAACTACCTTGTACAAATTTTCTATGCACTGTTTTGGCCCAAAATGGAATGCATTACCAGAAGATTTATAAACAATAACTGGCACAACTATATTTAAAAATAAACTCAAACAGCATTTATTTACTAGGCAAAATCAAGCAGCTGTTAATTAATAATTAATATAGTATTGTGTATCATTAAGTCCAGGTGAAGGTCAGGCTGCTGTTTTGTTTTATTACAAGATAAGTATGAGATTGCTATATTGGAGCTTTTGTTAACTATTGCCGTCATACTTCAAATTATGCGAAATGTATATTAAACTGCCTGCTAAGGAGCTCTTGCTCAGCAGGCTAGTGCCTCTGAATATAATGTATATATTTATTCATGTATGTATTCTAAATATTTGGCAATAAAATCTATGACTATGACTATGACTATTAATAATGCTGCTGCTGCTGCAATTATTATTATTATTATTATTTTTATTTTTTTATTTCATTTTTATTATATATATGTACATTATCAAATAAGCACATTACATATGTGAAAACATGAATCATTTTTTTTTACCCCGACCGGGACTCGAACTTAGGACTTATGATTACTAAGTCAAGGCGCTACCACTACACCACAGAAGGTTCAAAAAGGAATCCAACCTTATAGCTTATATCTGCTATACTTAGGAATGAACGCATTCTAACTGAATGCCACTATGTTCATATGACAGACTCAAAACCTCACTCGTGGCTTCGTTTTAGCATTTAATTCAATTACCAATCTCATTCGGGCAATGAAATTATCAAATAAGCACATAACATATGTGAAAACATGAGTCATTTTTTTTACCCCGACCGGGACTCGAACCTAGGACTTATGATTACTAAGTCAAGGCTCTACCACTACATCACAGAAGGTTCAAAAAGGAATCCAACCTTATAGCTTATATCTGCTATACTTATATATATATATATATATATATATATATATATATATATATATATATATATATATATATATATATATATATATATATATATATATATATATATATATATATATATATATATATATATATATATATATATATATATATATATATATATATATATATATATATCTATATATATATATATATATATATATATATATATATATATATATATATATATATATATATATATATATATATATATATATATATTCAGGAGCTAAGAGGAGTGATTTAGGTATGTGTGGATCGTGGTGAATGCGTGTTTCGTGGCTCGGCCACTCCCCTTGCAAGGGAGAATGAAGTTATGTATATGTATGCATGTATATATGTAACACATGCATACATATAAAACATACATTCGTACGTACTTATTTGCGTGCGTGCTTGCGTACATTCATACATACATACATACATACATACACACATACATACTTACATAAATACATACATACATACATACATACATACA
>JAXCGZ010008304.1:17500-20000 GCA_037179515.1 Halocaridina rubra
ATTCTAACTGAATGCCACTATGTTCATATTACAGATTCCCCAACCTCACTCCTGGCTTCATTTTAGCATTTAATTCAATTCCCAATCTCATTTGGGCTATGAAATAACCTATTAAGCACATTACATCTGTGAAAACATGAATCATTTTTTTTACCCCGACCAGGACTCGAACTTAGGACTTATGATTACTAAGTCAAGGCGCTACCACTACACCACAGAAGGTTAAAAGGAATCCAACCTTATAGCTTATATATGCTATACTTAGGAATGAACGCATTCTAACTGAATGCCACTATGTTCATATTACAGATTCTCCAACCTCACTCCTGGCTTCATTTTAGCATTTAATTCAATTCCCAATCTCATTCGGGCCATGAAATAACCAATTAAGCACATTACATATGTGAAAACATGAATCATTTTTTTACCCTGACCGGGACTCGAACCTAGGACTTATGATTACTAAGTCAAGGCGCTACCACTACACCACAGAAGGTTAAAAGGAATCCAACCTTTTAGCTTATATCTGCTATGCTTAGGAATGAACGCATTCTAACTGAATGCCACTATGTTCATATTACAGATTCCCCAACCTCACTCGTGGCTTCATTTTAGCATTTAATTCAATTCCCAATCTTATTCGGGCCATGAAATAACCAATTAAGCACATTACATATGTGAAAACATGAATCCTTTTTTTACACCGACTGGGACTCGAACCTAGGACTTATGATTACTAAGTCAAGGCGCTACCACTACACCACAGAAGGTTAAAAGGAATCCAACCTTATAGCTTATATCTGCTGTACTTAGGAATGGACACATTCTAACTGAATGCCACTATGTTCATATTACAGATTCCCCAACCTCACTCGTGGCTTCATTTTAGCATTTAATTCAAATCCCAATCTCATTCTGGCCATGAAATAACCAATTAAGCACATTACATATGTGAAAACATGAATATTTTTTTTTACCCCGACCGGGACTCGAACCTAGGACTTATGATTACTAAGTCAAGGCGCTACCACTACACCACAGAAGGTTAAAAGGAATCCAACCTTATAGCTTATATCTGCTATACTTAGGAATGGACGCATTCTAACTGAATGCCACTATGTTCATATTACAGATTCCCCAACCTCACTCGTAGCTTCATTTTAGCATTTAATTCAAATCCCAATCTCATTCGGGCCATGAAATAACCAATTAAGCACATTACATATGTGAAAACATGAATAATTTTTTTTACCCCGACCGGGACTCGAACCTAGGACTTATGATTACTAAGTCAAGGCGCTACCACTACACCACAGAAGGTTAAAAGGAATCCAACCTTTTAGCTTATATATGCTATACTTAGGAATGAACTCATTCTAACTGAATGCCACTATGTTCATATTACAGATTCCCCAACCTCACTCGTGGCTTCATTTTAGCATTTAATTCAATTTCCAATCTCATTCGGGGCATGATATAACCAATTAAGCACATTACATATGTGAAAACATGAATCATTTTTATTACCCCGACTGGGACTCGAACCTAGGACTTATGATTACTAAGTCAAGGCGCTACCACTACACCACAGAAGGTTAAAAGGAATCCAACCTTATAGCTTATATCTGCTATACTTAGGAATGAACGCATTCTAACTGAATGCCACTATCTTCATATTACAGATTCCCCAACCTCACTCGTGGCTTCATTTTAGCATTTAATTCAATTCCCAATCTCATTCGGGCCATGAAATAACCTTTTAAGCACATTACATATGTGAAAACATGAATCTTTTTTTTTTTACCCCGACCGGGACTCGAACCTAGGACTTATGATTACTAAGTCAAGGCGCTACCACTACACCACAGAAGGTTAAAAGGAATCCAACCTTATAGCTTATATCTGCTATACTTAGGAATGAACGCATTCTAACTGAATGCCACTATGTTCATATTACAGAATCCCCAACCTTACTCGTGGCTTCATTTTAGCATTTAATTCAAATCCCAATCTCATTCGGGCCATGAAATAACCAATTAAGCACATAAGTCCTATTTTCGAGTCCCGGTCGGGGTAAAAAAAATGATTCATGTTTTCTCATATGTAATGTGCTTAATTGGTTATTTCATGGCCCGAATGAGATTGGGAATTGAATTAAATGCTAAAATGAAGCCAGGAGTGAGGTTGGGGAATCTTTAATATGAACATAGTGGCAATCAGATAGAATGCGTTCATCCCTAAGTATAGCAGATATAAGCTATAAGGTTGGATTCCTTTTATACCTTCTGTGGTGTGTAGTTGGTAGCGCCTTGACTTATTAATTATAAGTCCTAGGTTCGAGTCCCGGTCGGCGTAAAAAATGATTCATGTTTTCACAAATGTAATGTGGTTGCTTGGTTATTGTATGACCCGAATGAGATTGGGAATTGAAGTAAATGCTAAAATGAAGCCACGAATGAGGTTGGGGAATCTGTAATATGAACATAGTGGCATTCAGTTA
>JAXCGZ010008304.1:25000-42757 GCA_037179515.1 Halocaridina rubra
CAGTTATATGGACAGTGCTGTGCTAGGAAATAGCCGTAGTTCGAAAGAGCTTAAATAAGGGCCAGAAAATCATTTTCTAAGAGTGAGTCCTATGCAATCATTGTTTAGGTCTTAATATTCCTTGTTGCTTGTCCAAGGAATCTGGTGCTGTAGGGCAAAGAATGAATATCTCTTGGAAAAGGATATTTTGGCCCATGTTGGAAGTTCTACCGAACCATCGTCTTTTTCCAACTGAATTCTTTTCAGCAGTGTTTAATTTAACTCCCGATGATGAAGGATAGTGGCCTCCACAAGCATGCATATCAACTCTACAAGAGACCTTTGATGAAAAATATTTCTGGCTACAAGATCTTTTACGTCTTTCGGAGAGGCATTCTCTACACACACTCTACTAATGAGATATTTGAGGCTTGGCGTCTTATGTCTTGTGTGAATTGCGCTGTCCACTCCAGTGCTATTCCATTATGCTAAGTATATATATATATATATATATATATATATATATATATATATATATATATATATATATATATATATATATATATATATATATACATTGTAGTTATCTCAGTAATAAAAAAAATATAATGAAATAACAGAGAGAGAGAGAGAGAGAGAGAGGAGAGAGAGAGAGAGAGAGAGAGAGAGAGAGAGAGAGAGAGAGAGAGAGAGAACATGCCCAACATTCCGAACGTCAAGAATTTTATTTATGCCATTATGGTCGTGTGGAGCGCAAGCACGTTTCGCACTTATTGTGATATATATGAGAATCGGCTATCATGAATAAATATGGTAATTCTACTTTTATTATATTGCCACCAATGCCCGCCTCCCCCCCAAAAAAAAAAAACTATGAAGTGTACATATGCTTCATTTTTTAAATCCAGCAGTAAATAATAATAATAATAATAATAATAATAATAATAATAATAATAATAATAATAATAACTTCGATATATTTATTTACTCCTCTCTCTCATATGGACATATTTAGTTACACTCAGTTTCTTTAATCTATATAGATTTTATACATATATGTCATGGTCACTCAGCATATAAAGGGAAATGTTCTCTCTCTCTCTCTCTCTCTCTCTCTCTCTCTCTCTCTCTCTCTCTCTCTCTCTCTCTCTCTCTCTCTCTCTCTCTCTCTCTCTCTCTCTCTCTCTCTCTCCTCTCTCTCTCTCTCTCTCTCTCTCCCTAAGTATATGTATTTTGATGTTAGAGGCTAAAGGATTTACATTTCATGTAACAAAGCCTTCAAATATTCATAAACTGATGATGAACATCAAGAGACCTTGAAAGTGTATGTGTGTGTGCGCGTGTTTGTGTGACAGAGAGAAAAAAGATAGAGAGAAAGATAGAAAAAGAAGCGAGAGAGAATGTTATTAAAGAAGGGATAGATATTAACCTTTATTTTTTCAAATTATTTTGATTATGAGTGCTATCTACCATCCCTAGTGTTATATATATATATATATATATATATATATATATATATATATATATATATATATATATATATATATATATATATATATATATATATATATATATATATATATATATATATATATATATATATATATATATATATATATATATATATATATATATTGCGCACACACACACCTGCTTTCACCCTCTTTTCCTCCCTCTAATCGCATCTCATTCTCTTATTTGCAATATTTCTCCTTTATTTAGCTCCCATTTCCTTTATTTAGCTTAACTAATCCCTCAGTAAGCTTACGTTTCCTTTGCCTATAGCTCCCTTATGCATCCTTTAACATCAGTTATCTCCGTTTTCCTTAAATTAACCTATCTCCATTATGCATCCTTTGACATCTTCGATCATTTAGCTACCAAATGACTCGTTTGTGCTTCTCTTTCCTTATTTTACTTTCCTTTTCACTTCTTAGCATCCTAAGGCCTCCTTTATCATATCCTTAGCTCATTTTTCCCCCCTTTATCCCTCCTTTCTCTCACCTCTCCCATTTATTTTCCCCTTCCCGTTATGTAAGTCCCCCTTTCCCTCTTTTACCTCAGTTCTCCTTTCTCTCTTTAATCTTCCTTTTCTTATTTAGCTTCCTTATATCCGCCTATATCCATCATCAGGAGCCCCCTCTTGCATATCAAATGGACAGCCAGTTAATTGGTCTTTTCATCCGGGTCTCTGCAGTGCGTTTATGCTTAAATGGAGATACGCGGGAATGCTCTCTGATGCTAAGTACTTGTTACTTAGAGAACTGACCATCTCATGTTCTTAGTGAAGAATGTTCCCAGGTTATGTATGTATGTGTGAGTGTGTGTATATATGCTTGTGTTAGTATATATGCAATCAGCCTGTTTTTATTTGCTCGTGTTATGCATTATTTTTATCTAATTTTTATTCATTTGTTTGTTTGTATGTACGTCTATTGTTTGATTGTTTGTTCATTATTATGTGTTTGTTCATTGCTTTGGTATTTATTATATTCTTAAATGTTAACTTAATTATTTATATACATATATGCATTCATTCATTTTCTTATTTATTGATGTATTTACTAACTTATTTTTTACTTTATGTAATTCATCATTATACTGAGCATTTATTCACATAAGAGCTACAAGCCTTTCATTTTTCCTCTTATGTAAGAACAAGGTTACGAGGGCACCATTGCACCCCTACCCCCCTACGTACCAAAACTGTGTACTCTAAAATTAGCCGAGTTGAAACGTATTACTAGCTTGTCACAGTTGGAGAGCCAACTACCCTCTCCTTATACCAGAATTAGTAGACTTCCTACAATAGTTCTTCCTAAATAAAAAAAAAAAATGACAAAATCTTCTGTCTTTACTCTTACTCAGTTTTGTTTCCCTTCGTCACCTAAAAAGGGGGAAGAACCCCTATGACCTTGTTAACAAGAAAAAAGAAGGAAAAAAGGTCTAAATAAAAGCAGATGAAGGGTAAAGAAAAAGCCCAAAAGAAAAAGGCAGTGGGAAGAGGCTTTCCAAAGGCTTCCAATGGCTTCAATCTTCGGGGAGATGAACGAAGCCCTTTTCTTTTTTTCCAAAACGTGACTAGATGACTAGAGAACCACTAAATTTCTATGGAAGTAATCAACTACAGTTATGCACTGTCTTGATTGTTTTAAAAACGAGTTCTGGTAATAAGGCAAACGAAAAGAGGCTCTTTCTAAGGCTACCAAAGGCAACTAGAGGCACGGATTTTGGAGAGATGATTTTTTTTCCCCATCAAATAATACAAGGTGTTCCGAGGCTTGCAAATTTCGCGTGTAAATCAACCATAATAGTTTACTGTATCTTACATTCAGAAATACTCTTAGCTCTATGTATCATAATAATATGCAGTGTTTTGGATTTGCATTGGACGAAAAAAATGTACACTGATGTTCTCTATATTATATAATATTTGGACTATGCACTCTTAACTTGTTAATATCAGAACAATAATTAAGCATTGTATTTAAAAAAATGTATGCACATTAACTTACTGCATTTCATGTATACATTTTGAAACATACATTCTTTAACTTTCGATTTATACAAGAACAGAGTATTAGCTTTGTATTTAACAAGATGGTTTGGGGACATGGTAAGATAGGTGATATGCTTGATTTGGGCATGTGGTAAGGAGGGATTAGTGCGTTGGGAGAAGGATGCTGCGGTTGGAGTGACAGGCAGGCAGGAAACAGGTATGTCAAAAGAGGACGTCTATGGATGCGGTGAGGGAGGACATGAGGGTGTGTGTGTCGTCTGATGGAAAAGTACTTATGGGATAGGGTGATATGGGGATGACTAGTACACTATGGCGACCCCAAATGGGGAAAACCGATAGAAGATGATGATAATTTAACTAGGAAAACACACACATTCGTACTGCATCATACTTATCTATTCATGCTATGCACTCTTAGCCTGTAGTTCATACTAGAGCTATATTTTGGTTCCCTGAAGGTGGCCCTAGCATGAGTCGGAGGTTGTATGGGGCTAAATGAAGGTTAACTCTTGTATATCGAGTACGTAGTGGAGTTGCTCAATTTTCGGAGAGTCAAAGTCAAAGTCAAAAACTTTATTCCATCAAAAATGGCTATTACATGATAATTAATCTAATTACAAATTACAATGTAAAATGTCAAAATAAAACAAATTAAATTTGCAAAGCACAAAATCAAAATATTTACACATTAAAATAAGCATACGTACACTTCGTCTACCCAATGGGAGGATAATAATGAGACTAAAATCACTTATTAAGTAGGTGATTTAAAAGATGAGATTTAAGTGAGGGTAATGTTTGGCAGCTTCTTAAGTTTGCGGGTAAAGAGTTCCAAAGTCTCGGGCCCATTACATTTAAGGCTCTTGCCCCAATATCAGTGGAAGTTCTGGGCACGTAAAAAGAATTCTGATATCTGGTGTTGACGTTATTGATACGCACATGATTAACTGTTGGCAATAAGAGCCATTCCGGTAATATTCCATTATTTATTTTAAAAACTAAAAGACAGATATTATATATGAACTTCATGTCCATCCTTAGCCAACCCAATCTCTCAAAGAGGGGAGTCACGTGATCATATTTATGCACCCCCCCTATGGCAACTCTTGCAGCAAAATTCTGGAGCCTTTTCACTCGTAACATCTGGGTCTTAGTCGTGGAACCCCAAACACTCAGACAGCAGTTGAGAATACTTAAAATCAATGTTTGTACTACAATTACCCTACAATCAGGCTCGAATCTTTCATAGACTCTGTTCAAGTAAATAAGGGTCCCGTTCACTTTTTTATGTAGTTCATCGATATGAAAATTAAATGTCATGGTACTGTCCATAATAACTCCTAGATTTTTAACCTTATTAGATGGGAAGAGTGAAACATTGTTGAAATTTATACTGATGTTCTCAGGAATGCGGGACAGGTATTGATTTGATCCAAAAATAACAAATTTAGTTTTATTTTCGTTCAGTAAAAGACCATTACTGTTAAAATAACTTTTGGCACAGTTTAATATATCTTCAGCCCTTTTTAAGATTTCAGGAATTCTATCAATGTCACCAGTAAGCATAATCTGGGTGTCATCAGCATACATAACAAGTAGGCAATCTCTTATAAATTGAGGTAAATCATTAACATATATTAGGAAAAGCAGAGGACCCAAAATTGAACCCTGAGGAACGCCAAAACTGATATCTAAAGAAGAGAGAGTCGAGCCCATTCGAACTGATTGAATTCGATCTTTCAGATAATTTTCGAACCAAAATGAGTCAACATGAACTTTGGAAAGTTTTCTCATTAGAATTTGATGGTGTACACTGTCAAATGCTTTAGACAAATCTAACAATAATAAAAGTGATATTTTCTTATTTTCAATATTACTATAAATTTTATCAGTAATTTTAAGTAGGGCCGTCTCGGTCGAAAGTTTAGGCCGAAAACCGTGTTGTTCTTCACATAATAGACAATTTGATTCAAGGAAATTTATTAACTGGGTGGCAACTACCTTCTCAAGTATTTTAGACAGAATGCTGAGAAGAGAGATTGGCCTATAATTTTCAACATTATTAGTATCTCCACTCTTAAAAACGGGGATGATATAGGGATGCTTCCAGAGGTTAGGATAAATGCCTGTAACAATGGATGTATTAACAATGACTAAAATGAAAAATACTGTAACTGGCAATGAGTCAATTAGGAAGCGAAGTTGTATCCCATTGGAACCACAAGAGTTTGTTGGTTTGAGGTTCTTTATGATAAGAATAAGTGTGACTAAATCGATTGGGTGCGGTCTAAAATTATTGATAATATTTCTTTCAGCTGGAGGCTGGCAATTATGTGGTTGATTAATAATCAAGTCATTATTATCTTGGGACTTTTCATATGTGGACTTACCTATTTCAGCAAAATACTTATTAAAATCATTCACTCGCTTTTCCACATTATCACTGAGAAGGTCAGAATTTTCTAAGATTTCCTTATTTGCAGGAATTATTCTTTTTATAACATTCCAAGTTCCTTTGATATTTCCCCTATACTTGGAAAATTCTTCCCTGAAATGATTTTTCTTCTTTTCGGACAACATTGTTTTAGTAAGGTTTCTTTCTCTTCTATAGGCTCTTTCCATCTCGGAGTTTTGTCTATCAGATTTAAATTGCCTTAGGAGGTCATCTCTCCTTTTCATTTGCTCTTTTAACTGAGAGTCAATTCACGGGGCAGGAGGGCGTGTCATGACTTTGGTTGTAAGAGGGGCACATTCATTTAAACATCTCGTAAAAACATCAGTAAAAGTAGAAACTTGATAATTTACACAATCTGTAGTTAGTATTGAATTTAAAATGTTGTATTCATTAAGAAGAGTGTCGCAGAAACAATTTTGAGAATAATTCTCAAGAGATCGGAAAGTTTTAACAATTGGCGGTCTCTTTTCCTTCCTGACATTAACTGTAGCTATTAGAAGCTCGTGGTCTCCTACAGGACAAGGTAAGACATCGTGGTGAACTATAAACTAGGTGTATTGGTAATTATAAGATCAATTAGGCTGGAGGAATTAGCGGTGATACGGGTTGCTTTATTCACAAGCTGATTTAAGTGGAGGGATTGAATTAATTTCCCCATTTTATTATTAGGAAGAAGGAGATTATCATTGAAGTCGCCTAGAATAATGAGAGAGAGAGAGAGAGAGAGAGAGAGAGAGAGAGAGAGAGAGAGAGGAGAGAGAGAGAGAGAGAGAGAGAGAGAGAGAGAGAGAGAGAGAGAGAATCAACTGAAGATTCTTAAGGCTTTGGGGTAAGAAACTATCTCCTTTGAAGCTCGCCAATGTTGTTGCCACTTTTCGATACAAACGTGTGTGTGTTTGTTTGTTTGTGTGTGTGTGTGGTGGTGTGAGTGGGGGGGGGGAGAGAGAGAGAGAGAGAGAGAGGAGAGGAGAGAGAGAGAGAGAGAGAGAGAGAGAGAGAGAGAGAGAGAGAGAGAGAGAGAGAGAGAGAGAGAGAATCTTTTGTGATGTAAATGTTACCAAAATTATATTCTCGCTCTTCTTCCTCGCTCTTTCTCATGCTTCATAGTCCAAAATAAAAAGAAAAATTGGAATATTTTGGGAATGGGAATATCCGGGATGTTTAACAGGGAGAGAGGGAGGAAGTGTAGGAGGAAGATGAGGAGTGAGGGAAGGGGGAGGAAGCGAGAGAAAGATGGGGGTAAGGGAGTGGGGAAATGTGTAAAAATAAAAGAAGTATTCGACCATGTTATTTTCGGATTCCATTTGTATTCCATTTCATTATTATTATTATTATTATTATTATTATTATTATTATTATTATTATTATTATTATTATTATTATTATTATTATTATTATTATTATTATTATTATTATTATTATTAGCATCGTCATCGTCTTCATCATCATTATTATTATTATTATTATTATTATTATTATTATTATTATTATTATTATTATTATTATTATTATTATTGCTTTCAACTGGGCATACATACTGAGATTGAAATCAAGGGTGCTTACGGAAGAGTAGTGGGGCTAGTCTTCTTCTAACTTTTTGCAACTCAGCGAAGTGCAGGAGTAATATTCTTCACCATTATAATAACAATGAAAAATACATATAAATGTTCCTAAATTATTTATTTGTTAGCTTAGTAAGTAAATAATAAAGTAAACTAATAGTAAATATATAAATGAATAATGGATTTATATTTATGTTAATTAACAAACTAATAAAGAAATTTAATAAATGCGAAATTATATAATTGTTTTCAGCTCTTGGATCTAAACTCCTTTTTAATGGCCTTGACAATGCCTCTTCTCGAGTGTTCGAAGCTTGTGAGAATCGTAAAATATCCTCTTCATGTCTAGCAAGAATTTTTTTTTTTTACTGCTGCTGCTAGGTCACACACCATGTCCGTGTTCTTCTGCATATCGTTAAAGTCGAATGAATGGGGCGGGACGAAGGATCTGGGTATCCCCTGCGAATCTTTTCTCTCGCGAAGAATCAAGGCATACAATGGGGTTCTGGTGGAAAACTCCAACTAAAACCCTGAAATGGTATGTGTTTTGACTCAGCCAATCCCCCCTTTACAAGGGAGATATCTGTAGGCACCTCCCTCGCATAACAGATATTGGTCTGTGTGTATAGATAGACACAAAGTTCATACGAGTAACATTTCTCAATAAAATCTTTGACAAGAAATTCCCATTTTCTTGGATTTTTCAACAGTCGCCTGATTTGTCTGTCCCACAAGAGACGATCAGACAATTTTCAAAAGTTGCTTTTGATCAGGTGAGCAAGACTCGTGTGCTCCCTCAGCTCCAACCAGACTCAAGACGAAATATTTCTTTGTATTTGGAAATTCTATTATCAAGATTTCGTTTTTGAGATGTAGTTAGAAGCGCACGTGAAGGAAGTTTGTAACTTTAGAGTATTCTTATATATGATGTTGTGTATTATGGAAGCTGAAAAGAATATTCTTTACAATATTACAGAGATAAAGTTGTCTGTATTTATTGAGAGCACTTACCTGTTCATCCATAGTACATAGTTTTTGGATATTACACATGTTAATTATTCTTTTAAATAGTGTTGTATTCTTTGGAAGTGAACATAAGAACATAAGAACATAAGAATAGAGGACACTGCAACATGCCTACTGGCACACACGAGGCAGCTCCATTTTTGAATTGTATTTTCAGCATGTCTAACCTATTCTATTCTACTCTACTTATTTATTCTATTTTTCTTTTTATGATTTTTCTAATAAGCACTAACCTATCCATACCCACCCTACCTCAGTCATATGTCTATCTAATCTACATTTGAAGGTGTCTAAGGTATTGGCATTTACTATCCTACTAGGAAGCTTGTTCCATGCATCAGCTACTCTATTACCAAACCAATTTTTACCAATTTCCCTTCTGAACCTAAATTTATCAAGCTTAAATCCATTATTACGAGTTCTGGTTTGATCATAAATTTTTAAAACTTTATTAATATCTCCCTTGTTAATCCCTTTAAACCATTTATACACTTCAATCATATCCCCCCTAACTCTTCGCCTCTCTAGAGGACGCACATTAAAAATTTGCACATATAAATCTATGTATACTTTTCGAGTCTGTGTATGTAAATTCTATTTTAAGCCGGGTTAGAATGAGAAGAGAATCTTTGAATTTTGAATAAACTCATAAATCTTTTCTTATTCTGGAAATATGAAGATAATGTGTGTTATGCAAAATTCCTGGAATAATAGTATCTATACGAGTAACTGTTGAGAGAGTCTGAATATGAAGCTGTTTTTAGGTCTGCAGAAAGTTTATAACTGTATAAATATACATAGGCCTATGCGTTGTGTTTCGGAAATGTGAACAAAACGTACTTCATGTAACTGACAAAGATAAAGATTTCAGCTTTTATTTAGGGAGTTCAGATATAAAATCTAATTTTTTTTTGGTTCTTGAACATACAAGTACAAAATTAACAAATCAATTTTGTTCTTAGATTTATGCCATGTAGCTAATGCAGTAAAATTTCATTCTATGACTTAAGAGCTGTAGAAAAATTGATCAAATTTGAAGTAGGAAACTCCAGTAACAGTACATTTTACCCAGATGTGCAAATTTTCTGTACGTTTTGTAGCCCTCTACAGGGAGTGATCAGTAAATTTGTTAAAATTGTGAGTTTATGAGGTAGAGCTCGAAACACAGACCCTATTATCAAGGGTATATTTGTGTATGTTTTGAAGCTTTGTGCAGATTTTAATCTGTGCAGTAACACGGATTGGAACAGACGTCATAGGTAAAAAGACAAGTTTTTGGACTAAAGCTCCTAATTTTTTTTTAAACACCCAGAAATGTCATATTTAACTGATACTTCGTAACACCTAAAAATCGCCTAAATATCTTGAAATAAATGTCAGTTTTATAACTCCTCACTCAGTTTACAGTTCTCGTGCAATTTATTTACAATGAATATCATTGTTTTCGGAATAGAGCCACATCATTTGCATTATTACTTAGAGGACTGATTTCAGGTTGTGTTTTACAGTGCCACTTCTATTCCTCATTCCTGGCACCCTCAACATTTATCCCTAATTCAGCTACTGATGACATAATAATTTTAGGAATGAGGCCCCAAAATCGGAATTTTTTAGCGCTTAGGACCTAAAAATTATTGGAATATTCGGAGGAAAAACGTCACTTTTCCTTCCTTCTCACTCCATAATATTTCCTACAAATTTCAACTTTCAAACTGACTTGACTACAGTTTTGCAAGATTTAGAGATCAGTTCAATTCCCTGAAGAAAAGACACTTTTTTTTTATTCTTTTTACTTTTCTCATGATAGAGAGAAATTAGGTCTTAAGATAATCTCTCCTCTACATTGCATTACCAATGACATTCTCTCTCTCTCTCTTTCTCTCTCTCTCTCTCTCTCTCTCTCTCTCTCTCTCTCTCTCTCTCTCTCTCTCTCTCTCTCTCTCTCTCTCTCTCTCTCTCTCTCTCTCTCTCTCTCTCTCTCTCTCTCTCGCCCTACAAGCCCTATCCTCGCCAAGACCTATCTGTGGTCGTGCTGTGGGAGATATACTATGTCGCCTCGCGGCCGCTCGGGATGCTTCTCTTGTTGTGTCATTTGTTTGGACTCCATCCCACATTGGGCTGACTGGCAACGACACAGCGGATCGTCTTGCCAAGGCGGCCTGTATGCTGGATGGGCATGCTGTGGACGCTGAGCCCTCCCTCCGATGCCTACGTAACATCATCTACTCAGCTGGGTTTGCCATGACGGTCCAGCGCAGGGACACGGAGAGGGCCAACAGTGTGTCCATACAGCACCATGATCACTTTCTTCACAGTCGCTACAAGTATCGCAGACGCGGGTTAATGGTGCGGAAAAACAATGTAGTTAGTGCTCGGCTCAGAATGGGGTATCGGCCTTTATGGCAGGTCTCCCAGACTCTAGATATGCCACAGTACACCTCCTGTAAACTATGCGATCATCCTAATGCTAACACTCTTGACCACTATTGTCTTCAGTGCCCCACAGTGAGAGATGTTTTACCACGAGGTCAGAACTTAATACAGATCTGCTCATTTTTACTTAATGATGACAACCTTGATGTTATTCTTGCTCGTTATCCTCACTTTGGTGGCCATTAATTATATTGAATTATACATATATTTTCTGTATGTTGCTGTATAATTCTGTTTGTGCATTCTGCGTTTCTCTGAGCTTTACTTTTGCATATAATGTACTCTGTGCTGCCATACTGTGAGTTGTGTGTTAGTATGCAGCAATGTTTTATCAATATGTACACCTCCCTGTAAACCATGTTCAACTCTTGGTTTTGTATCCATTTGAAGCATTATTTGTATGAACTCATGTAATGTCTGACGCCTTGGCGCAATAAATTAATAAAATAAAAAAATAATCTCTCTCTCTCTCTCTCTCTCTCTCTCTCTCTCTCTCTCTCTCTCTCTCTCTCTCTCTCTCTCTCTCTCTCTCTCTCTCTCTCTCTCTCGTCGATTTTATATTCTTTTAACTCTTTAGAGGGAAGAAGACTTAAGAATTTACATACTTGATATTCATGACTTAAGTATTCTCAACTTTCTTCGAAGAGAAAGGCTTCAGGGAGCTTCATGGCTTCACTGATGTTCTTGTTGATATTCAGGTGCTTCACTGGTGCTCTTGATGTCATTCATAACCCCAATTGATGCTGGTGAAGTGATGATATTAAATTTTGCTTCAAACTAGTCTCACAAATATGTAAATTTTCTCATTTACAAGATTGCCAAGCACAAAATTGAGTTCTTTACATTAAGAAACTTTTTTCTTGAAGGTAAATTCGTATTTTTATTGAAGTTTAGAAGTATGTTAACAAATCTAGTTATTGTGTCACGTCAACGGTTTGTTTCATATTGACATCCTGATAACAGTGTACTTATGTGAGAAAAACTTTTCTTTGTGATTTTTATTATTTTCGTTTGCGTCAAGAAAAATATTTTTAGATTTTTTACTTTGAAAATTTTATAATAGGATGGCCTCAGACACAGAGTGCAGGAGTAAAAATGATTTTGTTTATTATCTTTATGGCCGGCAGTAAATTTTTTTTGATAATTCATTTATTAGAAGTCCTATAAAAAGCTCATTATATTTTATGGGACATCCATAGATGCTATTTATGTGTATGTGTTCCCGAAGATCATATGACTCCTCTTCATTATTTTTGCAAATATGTGCAAATTAAGAAAAAAAGGAATACATTTGGTCTGTAAAAAAATAAACAAATAAACGTCGCCAGTAAAATGGAAAACATTGCATGTAAAACGTTTCCCTGTAATATGTACAAATAGCGGTGTAAATTTCGTCCATAAAATGTATAAGAAATTTTAAGTTACGAATCCAGCGGTGCTTTTCAACGACTACACTCATTACTAGAATAAATGACCTCAATTATTATGTCGAAATATTCAACGCTGTTCCAACGACCGAGTTACTAGAAAACAGAACTTCAAGAATAAGTCGAAATAGCCAACGCTGTTTCAACGACTTCGCGCAATACTAGAAAGCAAAATCTCGATAAAACGCTGACAAAAATAAAGGCTTTGATTTCTAAGGGATTGATATCGAGAGTGGAAAGCGTTGTCTCTTGAAACAACAGTGACAACCATGCTTTACGATATTGCTCTCTCTCTCTCTCTCTCTCCTCTCTCTCTCTCTCTCTCTCTCTCTCTCTCTCTCTCTCTCTCTCTCTCTCTCTCTCTCTCTCTCTCTCTCTCTCTCTCTCTCTCTCTCTCTCTTGGCTTTGCAAAACACATGATTGCTACGACTACTCAAGGTCTTAAAACCTCATAAGCCGTCCGTTTCTTTAATAACTGCTCCATTAGTTATCTATTTAAGCAAATATGCTTTACAAATGCAACAACAAACTTAATGATATATACATACATATGCAGCAGGTACAGTTCCTCTAGTAAATATGGTCTAGTCAAAGCACACACCACCTGAAATCAATTCACCTACTCACTCCTTTTAGATCCCTAGCGTTAAGGGTCGCAGTAATTCCCCCACCACGCCTAATTACGAGGCTTAAGGTCATCCACAGGGTAAATGGGCAGGGATATTCTGCCGTTAGAACCGACACGTCCACAGTCCATTATAAACATAAAACATTCAATCAGTGAAACAATGATAGAAGTTGAGTAAAATGAATTGCTCTATTTCGTGTCCGAATTGGCCCCCTTCTCAAACACGTTGGCTATCTCTGTCAATATCTAGTCCCTGTCCACTGATCAGGTTCTGTAAGTACATGAGTAGATGAATCACATGTCATTGTTCCTGACAGTATAGGAAGAAGCGCTTGATGCACGTGGTGAAATATTCATGTATGTTGAAGTCCTGGTCTGGGGCAATTACAGGATCCGTACCTTCTCATATCGCGATGTGTTTATTGACCACACTAGGAGATGTATTAAACCAATATTGAAATGCCGTTATGAGCTCAGGCTTTGTTTAGGGCATTCATGGGCTTCCTGACGCTCTGTTTCAAGAAAACAGGTACTTGATTAATGAATATTAATAATGTTTCTAAATGCTACGTTGCAGAGATAAAAATAACTATAAAATATGTTTTAAGAAATTTATCGTATCTTGCGGGACATACGATATATATATATATATATATATATATATATATATATATATATATATATATATATATATATATATATATATATATATATATATATATATATATATATATATATATATATATATATATATATATATATATATATATATATATATATACACGTACGTACGTACGTGCTTATGTGCGTACTAGCGTACTTCTGTGCGTGCGTATGTACGTACATGCGTAAGTGCGTGCGTTCGTACGTACATGCAGGCGTGCGTGCGTACATGCACAATCACATACGTGCGTACGTACGTATGTATATATGTATGTATGTATGTATGTACATACATGCGTATTTGCGTGCGTACGTACGTACATACTTATGTATGTATGTACGTAATTACGTATGTACATACATGCGTACTTGCGTGCGTACGTACGTACATGCATACGTGCGCTCGTACGTACATGCATGCGTGCGTGCGTGAGTGCGTACATACATACATACATACATACATACATACATATATACTTATACATGAATTGTTGTGTATATTCAGATGATCCTCTTTTCTCAAAGCCTACACTGAAAAAAAAAATGCTTAAATAATTGTGCATGGAAAAAAGTTTTTTCAGAGGAACAAAAGCTGAGATATATATTATGTACTCGAGAGTTTCCTCCGAGGATAATAAAACCGGAAAAAGACATTTAGTCTTACCTGAAAGCTTACAAAAATGAGCTTTTAATGTTTATGCTGTGTTTGTGAACAAAGAATACTATTTTCTTTTTGTTTTTATTTTACTTTGTTATTGAAACAGACATTCTGACAAAAAAAATTTAATTTTATATGTTAGAGGGTTTATATGTACAGAGAATATACTTTTTATCTATTTTTCTATATGATTCATTTTATTTTATCCCAAAACTCGAACATGCTGTCCTTGTAGGTGCAGTGGATGTGTCTTTCACAAGTTGATATAGAGACTGACTGATTGTGTATTTTGACCTTTGCCACCTAATGGAGATCTAATTCGCTTTTTATCCTGATTTCATCAGCTTAAAAATCATGAACTTGTTTTGAAAAAAGATATTTACTTCTATTGTTTATTATAGTATGTTTAATGCTCTGTTAGTAAATGTGTCCGAATTGAATAACAGAGAGAGAGAGAGAGAGAGAGAGAGAGAGAGAGAGAGAGAGAGAGAGAGAGAGAGAGAGAGAGACTCTCCAGACTGAAAATCAATTATAAAATAGACTATGTATTGCTACATGAAGACAATAATTGCACTGGGATAAGAATAGGCTCTACATCCCCAAGCGAGGAGGAGGAGTTACGAGAGATTTCAAAATTCTTTTCCCGCGAGTGAGGTTTAGGGCACATAACCTTATTTCTCCCGTGTATTTGTGTATGTATGTGCGTGCATGTGTGTATTTGTGTGTGCGTATTATTTAATACCTACACTCATATATACTACTACTGAAGCATCCAAAGGTCGAGGGAAAAAGAAGGTTCGAACACTGTACAAAGGTTCGAGACAAGCAGAGTTTCATCACAACTTCACTGATGTGGTTCGTATCTTTTTTCACTTCTTTTTCTTCTTCTACATAATTATTCCGTCTTTCAGTGTATAAGTTTTTAGTTGTAAGTCTAAAGGAGGCAGAGCTAGAATATTCTCCCTTCTGGATGTCCGGTACAATAGCCAATGTTGACTCTAATATCTTATCTTGACTCTCCTTAAAAAGAGTTTGTGGATGAATAGCTTTCATGTGGTGTTATTGTTACGAGAGATTAGCCACTCAAGTCATACTACATCACTAAAATATATGTACAATTCATCCCAGAGAACTGGGAATTGTCTATAAGCCATTCCAGAATTCAGGAATAACATTCCCAGCTTATTAGCATATTAGTGGGATTGCTTCGGTGTTCATTCAATAGAACTCCAGAGCATTCCAGAGAGCTTCATAGAATATTACAGAGCTTCTAAGCGTTACCATACAAATGATTAAAGCCAATATGATAATCTGCCGCTTAATATCAAAAGGAAGTTTATTATTTAATCAGTGTCAATTCTCATGCCATGGCTCGGCGAAGAAGAGCCTCATTCCTGTTCTGGAGGAGACAGTGAGTTGATAATCTAACGGTAGAAGTGGTTTATCTGTATGTCTGCCTTCTGTCTGTCTGTACCCACTTATGTATGTATGTGTGAATGTATGTAAAGTATGTATGTATGTACGCAAGTATGTACGTACATACGTATGTATATATGTATGTATGAATGTATGTATGTATGTACGTATGTATGTATATGCGTACATATGTATGTCTGTAATTTCTGTCTCGCTCTCTCTTTCTTTCTTCCACACACACACACACACACACACACACACACACACACACACACACACACACACACACACACACACACACACACACACACACACACACACACACACACACACACACACACACACACGTTCACAACTATCAACAGTAACAGGTGAAGACTGTCATTCAAGCCATTTACCAGAGACGAAAATAAAAGAGAATTTGGACAATATCATATAACATTATGTCCCACTCTCGGGATTCACCTAAAACCGAAAAGATATCTTTCCATCAAATTGTAATAAATATTTCGGGTAAGTCACTTTATATATATATATATATATATATATATATATATATATATATATATATATATATATATATATATATATATATATATATATATATATATATATATATATATATATATATATATATATATATATATATATATATATATATATATATATATATATAGAGAGAGAGAGAGAGAGAGAGAGAGAGAGAGAGAGAGAGAGAGAGAGAGAGAGAAACTCATTCATACACTCTCATATCCCTACATGTCCAGCTGTGCAACTTAAATTTACATTTTAATGTATGAGAATAGCTAAGGAGGACATCTCTTATTCCAAATCTTTCATGGACTCCTTTTGTTTTATTTTTATTTCGCTTCCAGACGGTTCTCTCTTTCACTGTTTTCAGTTATATCCTTCTCATTATTGTTTTTTTCTTCTTTCTCAATTAATTTTCTGGTTATTTTCTTATTTTCTCTCTCTCTCTTCCTCTTCCATTCTTAAAGAACCTTCCATTTCTCAAGGATTACTGTACAAGCAGAATCAATGAAAGCGAAATGAGAGATCCCAAAGGGTTGACCAGTAAGAAGAGATATGCAATTAAAGATTAATATAATTATATGTTTACACCAGAGAAATATACAAAATTAAATAAAATAACGTAGAGAAACAAAATATTCTTTCTAACTTTTATGTATATATATATATATATATATATATATATATATATATATATATATATATATATATATATATATATATATATATATATATATATATATATATATATATATATATATATATATATATATATATATATATATATATATATATATATATATATATATATATATATATATATATATATATATATATATATATATATATATATATATATATATATATACATATATATATATATATATATATATATATATATATATATATATATATATATATATATATATATATATATATATATATATTATATATATATATATATATATATATATATATATATATATATATATATATATATAGATGATAGATATAAATATATATATATATATATATATATATATATATATATATATATATATATATATATATATATATATATATATATATATATATATATATATATATATATATATATATATATATATATATATATATATATAATTATATATATTATATAAATTATATATATATATATATATATATATATATATATATATATATATATATATATATATATATATATATATATATATATATATATATATATATATATATATATATATATATATTAAGGCAAATATTTTGGAAAAACTGCATGAGAGAGAAAGAGAGAATGAATTATGGGAGGCAGATGATCCTCCAATCCCCACATGGGTAGAATCCACCATTCTCCAAGAAAGAAAGAAATTGTATCCTAATATATTCTTCCTGTAAATATATCTATCTATCTATCTATCTATCTATCTATATCTACATA
>JAXCGZ010008305.1:12500-15000 GCA_037179515.1 Halocaridina rubra
GCTTATAAGATATAGAACCAACAGAACTAATATTTGGGTGCATAGGTAATCCAGGATTGTGAGATTTTACTAATCGAAGAAGAAATAGCAGTCTAGGGGAATAAACATATACTTGATCAGTTAAGGATATGTGATTTTAAGAATACGTTTTAAATTACAGTTGAAGTGATTTATTTATAACATCATTATCATTATTATTTTTTTCGTGATTATATCATGATATTTGTCCTTATTATTGTACTGTCGTTATTGTTATTGTTGTTAGTATTATTTCAATTATAATTATTATAGTTATTGTAATTATCATTAATATTATAATTATTATTATTTTTATCATTATTGTTATTATTATTATTATTATTATTATTATTATTATTATTATTATTATTATTATTATTATTATTATTATTATTATTATCATTCTTCTTCTTCTTCTTCTTCTTCTTCTTCTTCTTCTTCTTCTTCTTCTTCTTCTTCTTCTTCTTCTTCTTCTTCTTCTTCTTCTTCTTCTTCTTCTTCTTCTTCTTCTTCTTCTTCTTATTATTATTATTATTATTATTATTATTATTATTATTATTATTATTATTATTATTATTATTATTATTATTATTATTATTATTATTATTATTATTATTATTATTATTATTATTATTATTATTATTATTATCATTATTATTATTATTATTATTATTATCATTATTGTTATTATTATTATTATTATTATTATTATTATTATTATTATTATTATTATTATTATTATTATTATTAATATTTTTATTATTATTATTGTTATTATTATTATTATTATTATTATTATTATTATTATTATTATTATTATTATTATTATTATTATTATTATTATTATTATTATAATTATTAATGTTATTGTTAAAGTAAGTGTTTTTGTTCACTGTTACTGCTATGTTTAGCAATTTATTATGTTTCCGTCTCCTCCTTCCACTTACCGTATGTAAGTTGCCTAGTTTCACGCCTTGTCCACGATGAAAACCTAACTCTCTACATGTGTTGGTGTAGTCAAGAATTTCCTTTGCGCATTTGCTATTCTTTTTTATTTTCTGCTGATTTCTTCATGCTTATATATATATATATATATATATATATATATATATATATATATATATATATATATATATATATATATATATATATATATATATATATATATATATATATATATATATATATTTCGCTTTATTCGTTTGTACAAGCCACATTCCTCTGTAGATAAGTAATACTCTTGAAGGTACTGAGGATCAAAATATTTCTTTGCAATTTCCTTACGTAGCCATAACCATTTACATATATATAAATGTATATATTCTGGTTAGGTCCTAACCCTCCAGATTATATATATATATATATATATATATATATATATATATATATATATATATATATATATATATATATATATATATATATATATATATATATATATATATATACATATATGTGATTACCTAATTGTGATTACCTAATTGTGTTTACGGGAAAGAGCCCAAAGCTCGTATCTTCCCGTCTCCTGATCGGTTCCATTTTATACTTAGTCATACTTATCATACCTGTCCTTAAAACTATGGATTGAGATAGCATTAACTACCTCCTCGCTTAGCCAATTCCAATTATCAACTACTCTTACACTGAAAAAGTATTTCCTTACATCCTGCGAAGAAGTTTTCTTACGAAGCTTCAAACTATGACCTCTAGTTCTAGAGCCAGCCATATCAAAATATCGATCCCTATCCACTCTATCATAACCATGAAGGAATTTAAAGACTGTCACCATATCCCCCCTCACTCTTCTAGCTTCGAGTGATGGTAAGTCTAATTCCCTCAGCCTCTCATCATAACTGAGATTGCGTATTTCTGGCACCAGTTTCGTGGCATGTCTTTGAACTTTTTCAAGCTTAGCTATGTGCTTTTTCAAGTGCGGATTCCAAAAGGGGGCTGCATATTCGAGTTTTGGCCTCACATAGGTTACATAAATATTTCTGAACATTTCCTTGTCCATGTGCCTGAAGGCTACCCTTACATTTGATAAGAGTGCATATGCTGCCCTTACTATGCCATTTATATGTATTTCTGGAGACAAATCTGCCAGTATGTTTACTCCTAGATCTCTCTCATTTTCTGTCTCTTGAAGTTGTACTCCAGCCACCGAGTAGTCAAGCTTGGGCCTTCTTGCACTTGTACCCATTCTCAATACCTTACATTTTGAAGTATTGAATTTCATTAGCCACTTTTCTGACCACTCATGCAGATTATTTAGATCCTCCTGAAGTTCTCTACCATTGTTCTCGTTTTTTACTTTCTTCACAATCTTTGCATCATCTGCAAACATATTCATGAATGAATTTACAGACTCTGGTAGGTCATTTACATATACAAGGAACAAAAATGGCCCTAAAACTGAACCCTGTGGAACTCCACTACTACTCTTCTCCATTCAGACACTGAGTGTCTTACTCTAACCCTCTGT
>JAXCGZ010008305.1:22500-37500 GCA_037179515.1 Halocaridina rubra
GACATTTATTTGCTTCCCTCACTCTGTGATTTACCTCTACATCCACTTGTCCACTCCTTGAGAAATTTGACCTCAGATACTTTAAACTCTCAACTTCTTTTAGCAACTCCCCATTCACTCCTACATTCAATCTGCCAACATCAACACTCCTCGTGCATCTCATGACTTTACTTTTATCAGTATTCAGCCGTAACTTCCTTCTTTTATACACATTAACAAACTCAGCCACCTAATGATTTAATTCACGCTCAGTATCAGCCACTAGTACAGTATTAACGGCAAATAGCATCTGATTCAATTTCCACAACCTTCCCTCCTCACCCACTAATTCCAAGCCTCTGTCTAATACTCTTTTATTTACTTCCCTTACCACTTCATCCATATACACATTAAATAACAATGGCGACATTACACAACCTTGATGTAACCCTACATTAAACTCAAATTAATCACTCATGCCATTCCCAACTCTCACACATGCCCTACTAATCATGAAATAACTCCTCACCGCATTCAACAAACTTACACTTATTCCATACAATCGCAGCACAATACAACCCCTCTCTAACTACCCTGGCATACGCTTTCTCTAATCCATAAACGCCGAAAAAGTGTCCCTACCTTTCTCCAAAAGCTTCCCACACATTTCTTACCGCAGACACCTGATCCACACCTCCTTTTCCTCTCCTGAACCCACACTGTTAGTCCTCAATCAGTCTCTCAGTATCCTTCCTAATTCTCTTGATTAACATTCTTCCATATAGCTTACCAACTACACTCAAAAACCTTTTTCTATCATTCTCATCACCTAACATTGGCATTCTCCATTCGATTCCCACAGCCAAAATATCTGCTTCTCTATCATCTTCCTTATTTATCAGCTTCTTGAAATATTCAGCCTATCTCTCTCTCACCTTTATTTCATCTACTGGCAATCGCCATCTGCTTCTTTCACCCTCTCCTTCCTACCACACTCACCTTTCCTTACTCTGTTCACTTCCTTCCAAAACATCTTTTTATTCCTTTCAAAATTATCAGACAAATCACTGCCCCACCTTACATCCGCTTCTCTCCCTGTCTCTCTCACCACGTGCTTCACTAACGTTCTCTTTTCACAATGCCTTTCATACACCTCTACATTACCTACCTACAGCAATAGCTCAAAATCCCTCTTCTTTTCAGCCACTATTGCACTCACCTGTTCATTTCACTACATTTCCTTTTACTTCCACCGGTTAGTCTCTTTCCGCACACTGCCTCAGCACACTTCATAACTTCCTCCTTGAAACAGCCCAATTCTTATTCCACTCCCTCCTCCACTTTCTCTTTCACTATATTCCACATATTTCTCACACTAGCCTTATACTCACAGTCTTTCTCTTTCTTATACAATTCATTCACTTTTAGCACCTCTCCTCCTCTCTCGCTTCTCCTATTTCTCCACTTTTTTCCAATCTATCACTCTACTTTCCACTAAAGAATGATCAAATATTCCACCACTAGCTCCTCTCAGTACATTCACTTCCAATACTCTACCAATCACCCTCTTGTTCACCACATAATAATCCATTAATGCCCTGTCATCTACTTTTCCATAATCAATTCTGACCCTTGTATATTTGTTCAACGCCTTCTTTTTATATACAGTATTAGCAATCAACATCTATCTCTCAATAAATATTTCTATAATTTCCTCTCCACTCTCATTACTATTAGGCACTCCATACTTCCCAATAACACCATCCACTGGCTCATTCCCTACTCTTGCATTCAATTCTCCCCTCAACACCACATTTACATTCATCCCCAAGTCTTCCACACACTCGTTCAATTTCATCCAAAATTCTTCTCTTTCTTCATCACTTCTTTCATTACCAGGGGCATATGTGTTCACAAACGCCCAAACCTTGAATCCGAGCTAAATGCAAAAACGAAGACACGATTGAGGTTGGGGGAAACTGTATTATGAACAGAGTGGCATTCACATCGAATGCTTTCATTCTTAGTATAGCAGATATAGCTGTAAGGTTTGATTTCCTTTTAGACCTTCTGTGGTAGTGTCTTGGCACAGTAATTATGTGTCCTAGGTTCAATCCCAGTCGGGGCAAAAATTATTCATGTTTTCGCATATGGTAATGTGTTTACTTGATTATGTTCGTCACAAATGAGATTAAGATTTGAATTACATGCAAAAACGAAGCCTCGAGTGAGGTTGAGGGAAACTGTAATATGATCAGAGTGACATTTAGGTGGTGTGTGTTCATTCCTAGTATAGCAGCTTAGCTGTAAGGTTTGTTTCCCTTTTAGACCTTCTGTGGTGTAGTTGGCAGCACCTTGGCACAGTAATTATGTGTCTTAGATTCAACTCCCTGTTGGAGTAATAATTATTCATGTTTTCACATTGGTAATGTGCTTATTTGATAATTGTTGGTCTCAAATGAGACTGAGATTTGAATTAAATGTGATAACAAAGCCACCATTGAGGTTGTGGGAGACTGTAATATGAACAGAATGGCATTCAGATAGAATGCGTTCTTTCCTAATATAGCAGATATAGCTGTAAAATTGGCTTCCCTTTTAGACCTTCTGTGGTGTAGCTAGTAGCGCCTTGGCCCAGCAATTATGTGTCTTAATTTCCATTCACGGTCGGGGTAGAATTTATTCATGCTTTAACATATGGAAATTTGCTTATGTGTCTTAGGTTCAAGTCCCGGTCGGGGTAGAAGTTATTCATTCTTTCACATATGGAAATTTGCTTATTTTATTATTGTTGGTCCAAAATGAAATTGAGATTTTAATTAAATGCAAAAACAAAGACACGAGTAAGATTGGTGGAAACTGTAATATGAACAGAGTGGCATTCAGAAAGAATACGTTCATTCCTAGTATAGTAGATATAGCTGTAAGGTTTGTTTCCCTTTTAGACCTTCTGTGGTGTAGTTGGTAGCGCCTTGGCACAGTAATTATGTGTCCTAAGTTGAAGACCCGATCGGTGTAAAAGTTATTCATATATATATATATATATATATATATATATATATATATATATATATATATATATATATATATATATATATATATATATATATATATATATATATATATATATATATATATATATATATATATATATATATATTATGCATATATATATATATATATATATATATATATATATATATATATATATATATATATATATATATATATATATATATATATATATATATATATATTATATATATGTATATATATATATATATATATATATATATATATATATATATATATATATATATATATATATATGATATATATATATATATATATATATATATATATATATATATATATATATATATATATTATATATATATATATATATATATATATATATATAAATATATATATATATATATATATATATATATATATATATATATATATATATATGTATATATATATATATATATATATATATATATATATATATATATATATATATATATATATATATATATATATATATATATATATATATATATTATATATATATATATATATATATATATATATATATATATATATATATATATATATATATATATGTATATATATATATATATATATATATATATATATATATATATATATATATATATATATATATATATATATATATATATATATATATATATATATATATATATATATATATATATATATATATATATATATATATATATATATATATATATATATATATATATATATATATATATATATATATATATATATATATATATATATATATATATATATATATATATATATATATATATATATATATATATATATATATATATATATATATATATATATATATATATATATATATATATATATATATATATATATATATATATATATATATATATATATAAGTCCTAGGTTCAAGTCCCGGTCGGGGTAAAAATGATTCATGCCTTCACATACATAATGTGCTTATTTGGTTATTGTTGGTCCCAAATGAGATTCAGAGTTAAATTAAATGCGAAAACAAAACCACGAGTGAGGTTGGGGAAACTGTAATATGAGCATAGTGGCATTCAGATAGAATGCGTTCATTCCTAAGTATAGCATATATAAGCTAAAAGGTCTGTTTTCTTTTGACCTTCTGTGGTGTAGTTGGTGGCGCCTTGGCTTTGTAATTATAAATCCTAGGTTCAAGTCCCGGTCGGGGTAAAAATGATTCAAGTATTCACATATATAATGTGCTTATTTGGTTATTGTTGGTCCCAAATGAGATTGGGAGTTGAATTAAATGCGAAAACGAAATCACGAGTGAACTTGGGGAAACTGTAATATGGACATGGCATTCAGATAGAATTCGTTCATTCCTAAGTATAGCAGATAAGGTCTGTTTCCTTTTAACCTTCTGTGGTGTAGTTGGTAGCGCCTTGGTTTTGTAATTATAAGTCCCAGGTTCAAGTCCCGGTTGGGGTAAAAATGATTCATATATATATATATATATATATATATATATATATATATATATATATATATATATATATATATATATATATATATATATATATATATATATATATATATATGTATGTATTTATTTATTTGTTTTTAAAGTTTCCAAATTTAATAATGTATATCTGCTCATCCCCGAATTTTACCTGTTTTACTTGAATAAACTCACTGTTGAATTCCAGCTAGGTCAAAGGTTTTGAATGGAAGTTTCTAGAAATTCAAAGCATTTGGTAAGCGCCTTTTAGCTCGTGTAGAGCATGTAGAAGGCATGTAATATAAAATACGAATACAGTATCACACATGCACACATACATACATGCATACATATATTCATACATTTAGGCCTGGGAGTTGGCAAACCGGTCGTACCAAGCCTCTCCTAATTTAAGTTGCTCTCCTTTTACTACAGCTAAGTAGCGCTGCACTGTTCGAATTCGAAGGACTAAAACTTTCTTTCTAAGAAGGATAGTTGATGACCTTTATTCCTCTCCCATTAGTAAAGGTTTCTGGTCAACAGCCAAATACCTCTAAAAACTTTCGTAACTCAAGCTTTCCCCCTATCATTCGTTTCAGTGGCTCAGTAGCTTACTCTCCCACTGACAAAGCCACTCTTTTTGGCCCTCATTTTTCTGCCAACTCTTTAGTAAGCGATTCCAGCACACTTGTCCCTCTTTTTTATACCCCTCTTTAACCCTATGCCCTACCTTATCCTTTCTTCACGCAAAGTTCATAAGGTTCTTTGCTCGCTAAAGACGAACAAGGCATCTGGACCTAATGGTATCCCTGCAAGGTTCCTTATGGAGTTTGCAGATGAACTAGCTTCCGTGCATTGCCGTCTTTTTTGCCTTATTATCTCTACCAGTATCTATTCACTATCTCTAAAGCATGACTGTTGTTTTCTGTCTGTCGTTTTCCTTTGTGTGACAATACCTCATCTCTACCTTGTCCTTAATCTTTTTCTTTTCCTTCGTCTTGGTATTTTCTCGTGCCCGGGCCTTTATTGATGAGGGCAGTTTCTTCCTGTCCCGGTGTCACCCTCATAAAAAAAAAAAAAGATCTGTCCAAATTTCTAAAACCGCATCCAGAAAATTAGGTGTTCCTTTTCGTTTTCGTCAATAATTTTCCTCTTTATAGTTACTTAAATTCTATAAAGAACTTATCCATCCCTAGCTTGAGAGAAGGTGTAATATGAACAAAAAAACATTCAGAAAGAATGCATTCATTCCCAGAAAAGCAGTTAGATTTTAGATTAACTTGTTTCTTTGACCTTCAGTGGTGTAGTTGGTAGCGTTTTGGAACGGTAATTATGTGTCTTAGGTTCGAGTCCCGGTCAGGGGTAAAATATGGTTCATGTTATCACATGTTAATATGTTCATTTGATTATTATTGATGCCTATATACATTAGGATTGAATTAAATGCAAAAACGAAGCCACGAGTGAGGTAGGGAGAAACTGTGTTATGAAAAAAAATGCATTTAGAACGCGTTCATTCCTAGGAAACACTTAGCTTTGAGGTTGGCTTCTTTCTTAGATCTTCAATGGTGTAGTTGGTAGTGCCTTGGCACAGTAATTATGTGTCTTAGTTCGAGTCCCAGTCAGGGGTAACACATGACTCATATATATATATATATATATATATATATATATATATATATATATATATATATATATATATATATATATATATATATATATATATGTATAATATACAAGCCTTAATGGTTACATATGTCATAAATAAGTAAAAGGCAACTCTAAAATATTCTTCTACAATTCTTTGACGCATTAAAGATTATCATATACCGCAATGAGATAAGTAATAACACAGGTAGAACAGGTAGAAATACTAATAACTTCACAGGCAATGCAAAATTTAGGAAAATCACCTATTTAAATATACTTATATATGAACAGTCCAAAAAAAGATCTCAGGAATGATATAACAATGAATTTCAAGCAGAAATGCAGATTTTTTATTGCTTTATAACAATTGGAAACAAAGCTTATAAGAAAACTTTGTACATTTATATTTCTCATAAAACTTTATAAAAAGAACTCCGGATCCACAACATGGCTATATGGGATATATTTCTCATCGCATGTGTGCATGACACCTCATATGTTGAACAATGATAAACATAATTACAATATAGCATTAGACTCATATATTGATAAGAGCATTCGAATGAACTTTATCTTGAAATCATATCATCAGACTTATCTCATCGGAAGTAGCCAATTAACCAAAACGATTCATCAGTTTTAGACAAATTCAACAACCTATAACAAAATCATTATCAACATAGCCAACAGCATCAGGGTACAAAAAAATTGCGACAGTTCTTAGTTCTATGACAATATTATAAGTACTCAAAGTTAGTTAATAATTGAAAGGAATTTTTTCATGGAACAACAGAGGTTGTAGAAACATACTTGATTTTATAGCAAATGGTCTGCGATACAATTCAAAGGTGATATATTTGGTTAAGGAAAAAAAAACTGCTACGAGATGATAGAGCCCTTTATACGACCCAATTAAAGACTTCCACAAGTCCACATATTGCAAGCAACATGCTGACTTTCTTTCTACAGTTCAGATTATATTATCTTACACAACATTACTATTATATTTCTTTATTCAGATTTATGTAAACAATACCTGCAACCATTATCACTGAGAAAGAGTACCAACCATACCACTCCTGCAATGTAAATTAGAGGAAATAACAGTTTCTGGCAATAGAGTAGCAAAAACCATCATAGCTTGTAAAACATATGAATTATAGCATAGGCAATGTTTGCAAACCATACGGACTGAGGTTAGTAAGGGCATACACTCAGGGCAACGATTACATCTGCCAAAACAAGTTCTTCGCAAGAAGGCAACCGTCCTAGCCCTTAGTTAAAAAGGGAGTGTGTGACGTAAAACCGATACCAAACCAAACTTAGTGAACATTGTTATAATGTCATAAAAGTCAATAATTGCCTTTATACACTAAAAACATATAGTTTAAAAGTTTAGACTTAAGTAGCATTGTACTTTTTTGTCTGTTAAACTGATCCAATTTTCTGTAAACCAACTATTCTTAGCAGTACTTTACAATTAAAGATCAATATATGTTTAAACTGTAATATACACTAACGTAATGAAAAAAAAAATCATTTTTAAGTATCTTTCTTTATTGTGTTATTAGTAGAGTATATAGTATCTTGTTGTTGTTTCTATTGTTGCTCCGGTTTTACGTCACGGAATCCCTTGTCTACCAAGGGCTAGGACGGTTGCCTTCTTGTGAAGGACTTGATTTGGCAGTTGTAATCGTAACCCTGAGTGCATGCTCTTGCTAACCTCAGACCGTGACGGGACGCGAACCCTCGACCTGACACCTCAGAATCGCGGATGCTACCGCTTGAGCCACGGTGACTACAGTAGAGTATATAGTATCTACTGTTCATAAAATTCATTTTTTTTCACAAGTAAAAATGGAAAATATGACCAAGTGGGCTAGGACATTACTATCTCAATATAGTAATGAATAAACTCAGTAGAAGGTTTAATTGACTCTACCAAGGACACAATAAGATGCTTATATTATCATAAACTAATTTCTTTTTACAGATAATATAGTTCTCATCTATATCCTGTGGTTTACAATACCTAAGTAACATTTTGTGTAAATATATATAGCAATCTCTACAATTGAATATAAAAAAAAAACACGGAGTATCATTTCTTATTAGGAGTCCCACATCATAATCCTTTTCATGCTTTATAAGAATTGTCTGAGGCGGCAGGTCAAGGGTTCGCGCCCCGTCACGGACTGAGGTTAGTAAGGGCATACACTCAGGGTAACGATTACATCTGCCAAAATAAGTCCTTCGCAAGAAGGCCACTGTCCTAACCCTTAGTAGAAAAGGGAGTTCGTGACGTAAAACCGAATCCATACACGGTGTATCAATTCTTATTAGAAGTCCTGCAACATAATCCTTATCATGCTTTATAAGAATTGTCTCCATCTTGAATACGACTGTACAATGCGTGGTCACATGCAAGTTACTAAGAGAAAAATTAGGAGAATTAAAGGCTTAAGTTTTATATATAAGAACTTTTGAATAACTAGGTCATTTGACACCCCTTAGGAACACTGTCACCAAGATTAAAATACGACTCTCGCATTATATATTCTATAAGCTAATGCTAGATATGTACATTTTACCAAAAAATTATAAGCATTACTCTCAATTAATAGTTGTATGTGGGCAAAGTTTATTTAGATACATGTCTGTTCGAGCTTGACAACAAATTATCTTCCTTTACTATATGTAAAGCTTGAATATTTGCTCTAGTTTCTGCAAAAAAAAAAAAAGTATTTATTCTAGTTGGTTTGCCAATATGCAACATGGGATGAATAGTTAAATAATGAGGAAAAATGACCATCAAGCAGGTATAAGGCACAAAGTTAAATCAAAGATAAATGAAAATTCTGGTATTATCATAGTGTTATTTTGCAATTTTTGCACGTAATTATTGCTTCTTGAAAGTTGTAAAAAAAAACACATTTTACACTAATCAATGCATGAGATCGTAAATATACTGTTCTACCAATGATCAAATATATCCAACAGTTCCGGTTTTACGTCACGGACTCCCTTTTCAACCAAGGGCTAGGACCGTTTGAGCCACGGTGACTACTCAAATATATCCAACAGTCTAATCACTAAATGTTCTTATATGACAGAGGATTCTACCACACAAAGGTATCTTCATCGCAGAGATAAACTGGCGAAGTGATATAAGGCACACCAGCTACTCATTGAACTGAAGGCAGACTTCCTGGGTGGAAGCCATATGCTATTCCCGCTGTAGCAAAAACAGATGGGATTATTATTATTATTATTATTATTATTATTATTATTATTATTATGATTATTATTATTATTATTATTATTATTATTATTATGATTATTATTATTATTATTATTATTATTATTACTATTATCATTATTATTATTATTATTTTTATTATTATTATTATTATTACTATTATTATTATTATTATTATTATTATTATTATTATTATTATTATTATTATTATTATTATTATTATTATTATTATTATTATTATTATTATTATTATCTTTATTATTATTATTATTATTATTATTATTATTATTATTATTATTATTATTATTATTATTATTATTATTATTATTATTATTATTATTATTATTATTATTATTATTATTATTATTATTATTATTATTATTATTAGTAGTAGTAGTAGTAGTAGTAGTAGTAGTAGCAATAGTAGTAGTACTAGTACTAGTAGTAGTATTACAATTCAAGGTAACATAGGCAGCAATCGAATACAACAATGTCAGTTATATCATAGAATAAGATAAAGTTATTTGCAAAAGGAATCCAGCCACAAAATTTACAACAGTTATACATACATTATATATATATATATATATATATATATATATATATATATATATATATATATATATATATATATATATATATATATATATATATATATATATATATATATATATATATATATATGTATATATATATATATATATATATATATATATATATATATATATATATATATATATATATATATATATATATATATATATATATATATATATATATATATATATATATATATATATATATATATATATATATATATATATATATATATATATATATATATATATATATATATATATATATATATATATATATATAATACTTCCTTCGTGTTCCCCTACGTATTGAAGGAGTCAACTAA
The DNA here is from genome assembly GCA_037179515.1 of Halocaridina rubra. Lineage (NCBI taxonomy): Eukaryota > Metazoa > Arthropoda > Malacostraca > Decapoda > Atyidae > Halocaridina > Halocaridina rubra. The sequence continues at coordinate 32,848 of JAXCGZ010008305.1, forward strand.
ATGGGGAGGAGCGAGGGAACTAGGAATCCCCTCCTCTGTATTTTCTCATCCCAAGGAGGCAGAGTATTCTGCCTTGACTCACCCACTCCTTTTATAAGGTGAAAATGTCTCATGTATATAGATAGATAGACGAAGGAAAATTGAAACGATGGAGCGTTACGATCTTGCAGACTTTATTTTAGTCCATCTTAAGAGCAACTAACTACAACATTTAAATCAAAGTACAAGAAATTATTGTGCGTACAAAAGTAGATATAGTAATAAAAAAATGAAAATATGAGAACAATTAAAGTAATTACATTTAAAGGTGCTAGATCGTGATTAATCTAAGCTTAATTATCTATAATCTCTTATTTTGTATGTTAATTTTTTTTCCGAAGTTGGCGTATCACTGGGTCCATGGAAAATTTACTGGGGCTTAAGGTTACAATGAAGTATTAACTCTATGAAATCAGATTCCACTAGAAACAAATATTGCAAAATAACCATTGTTCCACTTGCAGGCCAATCGATTCGTTGGGACAAAGTGCTTAAATGAATGAATATAGCATTTGAAATTTGACCGAATTTAACTGAATACGTATGCTGATATACTCAGTTCATCTAATCTTTACTAATTTTGGCCAAAGTAACTTGCAATGTCTGCAAGGTATCATGTACACTATGTTGTTATTTTGCTGAGGGATTTTCTTTTTATCAAAACATTCTTCATTGTGTTACTGTAAGAGAAGACAAGATAAACTTTGAATAATCTTAGTAAATATCAAATATTATTGAAACTGAAGAAGTAGGACTATTAGCAGTTACGCCACTTGTAGGCCAACTAGTCCTATTGTTTTAGAGGCTTTACTATAACAAAGTACCAGAGTATGGGGCGGATAATCCAATTCTTTCAATTGACCCAATGATAGTTTCAAAATCTTGATTAATGAATTTAGAGTTGATAATGCATAATGCTCTCAAAAGTATGGATGAAAATATAGAAATTTTTACATCAATATGAGACCATAGTAAAAATGAGTATATGTGTATAAGAGATTATATGTTGGCTTTCTATAGATACGAAATACGTAAGGCTGTCTATGTGCTAATATGTCTAAAAAAGCTTGACGATTATCTTTTTCATTTTCCAATGTGAATTCAATTAAAGGGGCTACATGATGTTTCGTACATACGGCGTTTCATATATAAACAAAACGAGGTTTCTTACAATAAAAAACGAGGTTTCGTACAATAGAGAACGAGATTCCGTACAATAGAAAAGTTCAATAAATTGAACTTTTTGTTGTTGGATATTTTGGCGTATTTTTCGGCGGTAAAGAGCATTTTGGTGTTTCTTTATCTTTTGTCTTTATATATATATATATATATATATATATATATATATATATATATATATATATATATATATATATATATATATATATATATATATATATATATATATAAATATATATATATATATATATATATATATATATATATATATATATATATATATATATATATATATATATATATATATATATATATATATATATTTTTTTTTTTTTTTTATTCATTCTAGATGCATATATTAGTATTAATACTTACTCATATATTTCATTTTTCAAATCCTGATTAATCATACACTTAAATTATGTTTCAACTGAGACTGATAATTAACACAGGAGAGCTAAAGATTTTGATATCTTTGATGTGAAAGATTAAGGGCCGTTTATTTAGCACTTAACCTCGCTATATATTGATCCTAACCTAACCTAACCTAACCTAATTATACGTTTTTGTAAATAATTATGTAAATAATTATGTTTATATATATATTTTAAAATAAAATAACTTTTTAATTAATATTTGACATTTAATTAATATTTGACAGGAGGCCCAAAATTGGGCCTCCTGACTACTATACCAAATACATTAGAGATTGTAACAACTAACACATTATTAGCAATAATTACTGAATTGGCTCATAATCAATTAAAAAAAATCTATGTACGAAACCTCGTCCGATTTTATATACGAAACGTCGTTCTCTGGCTAGTACAGTGGTAACGCGCTGGCTTCGCATTCATGAGGTAGAGAGATCGGTTCCCGTCCAAAACCGAGAGTTTAAGCTGTTTACTATCAGGTAACTGCTGTGGTTGGGTACCACAATGGGGGGATGGGGCTTTCCCCGGTTGACGAATACCCATTGTATAATGGAAGTAAAGGTTTATTATTATTATCATTATCTTTGTACGGAACCTCGTTTTTAGTTCTATGTACGAAACGCCTATGTACGAAACCTCGTGACCCCGGGTGTTTAATTTACTTGTTCATTTGATTTGGAGAGAAGGGTGCTTTCATCACATTATTAGGAATTATTGCTTGAATATCATCTACATATCCACACCAATTGACAGGAACTTGGATTATATTAGGAATAAAGTGGTATTAAAAAAAAAATCCATATATAAATTTAAGAGAATGGGGGAAAGAGGATTACCCAATGCCACACCAATTTTTTTTATGATATTCACCAATAAAACTGAATTTGCAATTACTGATACACAATTTTGTTAATGCAGTAATATGATGTGAGGGTAAGTCATATCATGACTGACAAGTCCTTTATTGAAATACACAAATATTGAATCTATAGGTACTCTTGTAAAATGGGAACAAACATCAATACTTACAAACTGCACATAGGAACTGAAAGATACCGAATTTAATTTTTCTACCAGATCAATTGAACTAATGCAGTGAGACCCGAAATAATACCCAACATCTATAGAAAGTCAATATGTACAGAAAACCAACAAATAGTGTCTCATAGGGTCATTTTTACTCTTGTCATCATATTAATGTAAAAGTTTCAACATATTCGTCCAAGTTTTTGAGAGCATTATGTATTGTCAGCCCTGAATCATTAATCACTATTTTGTCACTACAACGTCAATTGGGGCAAATTTGTGTTCATTATAATTTTTTTTTGGTACTTTGTTATGATAAGGCCCTTAAAACATATTGCAATACTAATAAAGTAGAGACAGAACTCCCTTCCAAATTGCCTATGCTAGCCTTACTTTTGCAGTTTCAGCAGCATATGCTCAGTACTCAAATTATTCAATGTAAATATTGTCTCCTCTTACAGTAACACAAGAGTATTATGATAAAAAAAAAACCAGCCCCAAGCAAAATAACAATAAAATATATAAGATGCCTTGCAGATATTGCAAGTTAATTTACATTGGCCAAACTAGTATGTAATGTGCCCAATAGGATTAATTGACCTGCAAGTGGCGTAACTGTTAATAGTAATAGCAATGTTTCTAGAAATCTTTTGAATCTGCTTTCGTGCAGTTATTCTTAAAAACAAAGAAGGTTTACCATACAAAATTAGAGATGATCCTCCTTAGATTGATCACGATCTGGTACACTTGGAAAGTCATTAACTAAACTATTTTCTAATTTATTGTTAGCCGTTGTGGTTTATCGGTAGCGCTTGTGACTTTGTTTCATCAGGTCGTGGGCCCGAGACCTGCCACGGTCAGAGCTTGAAAAGGGCATTCATTCAAGGACACTTCCATACTTACCTTTAGAGAGTTATCCCGATTTGGTGTGCACATCACGAACTTACCTGCAAATAAAAGAAATAAATAGGTACATATTATAATAAAAAAATTGAAGAGTTACTTTTAAAAATGTCTAAAATGTAGTAGAGAGATAGGGATATATATATATATATATATATATATATATATATATATATATATATATATATTATATATATATATATATATATATATATATATATATATATATATATATATATATATATATATATATATATATATATATATATATATGTACAAAAAAGAACATCATATGCTGGAGATTAACTACAGCCAATTGGATACCTTATGAGGAATAAATTCAGTCCAACTCTTTTTATCCATTAAGTTCAACGATACTGGAAATAAGCTTACTCTGCTTACCAAACCTCCATACGACAAACGTCATCACTAACAGATCATAATCATGCCCAACAAATATAAGTGAATATTAGTGATCTTCTATATCCATGAATTATGAAAGCAGATCTCGAAGTCTCCACACAGCGAGCAGATTGAGCCATTTCTTAATCTGTCAACACCGGTTATTATTTAAGCAAATGAAGATTCACTGGGATTGGGGAATCGGGGATTTAAATGAGTCATATCATTACCAAGAGAAGCAAGAGGATCCAGTCTTAATAAGAAAAAAAAATTCAGATACCACTGCTCTGCAATATGCATGCCCACTTTTGGATGACTCATGCCATAAAGATCATGCTAGGTTATGCCTCAGAAAAGAACTTCAGTGAATAAATTATGAAAAAATCCAGGATACAACTGCTAAAATACTAAAGAAGGTGTGAAAGGATGTAGCAATTGTTCCTGTCCATCACCCACCTACTGATGATGTAATACCTTACAATATAGCTGAAAAGTCCAACGAGGCACTGGTTGACAAAAGTGCCGGTGTGGTCTGAACAGGAGTCAGAAAACTTTCTGTCATTTGAATATTTGCCCATTGAGCCCAGGCCATTGCAATCAAATATTCAAAACTGTTCATAAGAAAATAGAAATATATATGGTAGTGCTCTATGATCATTACCAGCGTTGA
>JAXCGZ010008306.1:0-12500 GCA_037179515.1 Halocaridina rubra
GTGTACATATTGATAAAACATTGCTGCATACTAACACACAACTCACAGAATGGCAGCACAGAGTACATTATATGCAAAAGTAAAGCTCAGAGAAACGCAGAATGCACAAACAGAATTATACAGCAACATACAGAAAATATATGTATAATTCAATATATTTAATGGCCACCAAAGTGAGGAAAACGAGCAAGAATAACATCAAGGTTGTCATCATTAAGTAAAAATGAGCAGATCTGTATTAAGTTCTGACCTCGTGGTAAAACATCTCTCACTGCGGGGCACTGAAGACAATAGTGGTCAAGAGTGTTAGCATTAGTTTGGTCGCATAATTTACAGGAGGTGTACTGTGGCATATCTAGAGTCTGGGAGACCTGCCATAAAGGCCGATACCCCATTCTGAGCCGAGCACTAACTACATTGTTTTTCCGCACCATTAACCCGCGTCTGCGATACTTGTAGCGACTGTGAAGGAAGTGATCATGGTGCTGTATGGACACACTGTTGGCCCTCTCCGTGTCCCTGCGCTGGACCGTCATGGCAAACCCAGCTGAGTAGATGATGTTACGTAGGCATCGGAGGGAGGGCTCAGCAGAGAGAGAGAGAGAGAGAGAGAGAGAGAGAGAAATTTGTGGTCAAAGTAGACTTCAGATTTGCAAAACGTATCACTTGATACCAACAGTACGAAGTTAACCAGTAATGTAATATATAATACAAAAACAAAGTGAATTCTTCACAGTATTGAGAGAGAGAGAGAGAGAGAGAGAGAGAGAGAGAGAGAGAGAGAGAGAGAGAGAGAGAGAGAGAGAGAGAGAGAGAGAGAGAGAGAGAGAGAGAGTCCAGAAATACTTCCTAATCCTTGGCATGATGAAGTGTGACGAAGGGCTACCACAAGTGTAAAAGAAAAACCTTCCACATGTCATAAAGCCATGAATCCGGAGGAAACCAGAAATACTGCGACCACAAGCTTAAAACCAACTATGACTCTCCTTATGTTTATTAATTAATAATACAAATAATAATAATAATAATAATAATAATAAAAATAATAAATTTTGTTGTAACAGCATGTATTTGCCTCTAGTGAAGCAGGGTCTCATTAGCTTGGGTTAATCAACTTATAAAACAAATACTGTCATTACTCTTGAAACACAGTAACTAACTGTTGCCTTATCTAAAATAAAAACTGGTAAGAAAAAAATATTATGTCCTAAAGGTTTAAGAAAAATTCTAAAAATGAAAAGACTTCATGCCCATCCAGGTTTCTACAAAATTCGAAAAGTATGGGCACAAACTTAAACAATATGAGAGTAATATAATAAACACGCATAAATCAATCTCAATATAAATTCACGGATACAGCTGACAAATAAACAAAGCAAACAAAATTAAAAAAAAAAAGCACCACTTGAAACCTACGTGGTATGAATAGTCTGCATACAAAATATTTTTCTACTTTGAAAATTATCACACTGGCTCTCAGGAACCTCCGAGAATTTGAGAGGCACTGACACTCAGGAGCCTTTATGACCTTGAGCGATGGACCCCATGACTTATTACTCTGCTTGTCATGTCCTCCCATACAATAGTAATTCCAAGAAAGAAAAAATAAGTCGTGGATATCCAATTATCAAAACAGAGGCCAATACTTACATAAATATTAGAAAAAAACAATCATGAATTGAACGTAAACCACGTGCGAAATACGTATTACCAATACCCCTTAATTAGGCTGACTTAAGCAAAAAAAAAAAAAAAATACTTCTTGTAAGGTCTGGTTAGACTTCACTAAGTGCTAAGCTAAACATTCCATTTCTAAGCTGTTCTAAACGCCTGAATACAGGCTACCTAAGATAAGCCTCAGGTATTATATCTCTGTGTTTTATTATCTTTCTTTGAATGCACATATGAAGCTCATGATACTAATTACATTATTGTTATTTGTGTATATCCTATATGCTGAAACCAAAAATAAAAAAAAATTTATATGCACGTCCCAATGAACTGTTTTAGATAAAAAATAAATAAATAAATGAATAATCGTCATGTAAGGCATATTTAATAAAAATGCATAATTTTTTCAAAGGATATTAAGATTTTTAATAATAATAATAATAATAATAATAATAATAATAATAATAATAATAATAATATCAATCATAATTATTATTATTATATTATAATTTCTAAAGGTGTAGAAATATCGCAAGAGCTATTGAGATAATAAATAAATATTTACACTAGACTAGAACAGAGCGTAGTCTCCGTGGCAAAATGGTAGCGTCTGCGACTCTAAGGCGGCAGGTCGAGGGTTCGCGCCCCGTCACGGACTGAGGCTAGTAAGGGCATACACTAAGGGTAACGATTACATCTGCCAAAACAAGTCCTTCGTAAGAAAGCAACCGTCCTAGCCCTTAGTAGAAAAGGGAGTTCATGACGTAAAATCGACTCAATCCAATTCACTAGACTAGAACAGGGAAGATATAAAAAACTATCTGTAATATATATATATATATATATATATATATATATATATATATATATATATATCCACCCGGGGGTGGATGCCATGATGGGGCCCATCATGGCATTCACCCCTGGGCGAGTGATCTAGGAATTGAATCATGATGGTGGTAGCAATGGTTGTGATAATAGTGATAATGGATTAATTGACGTAATTCTCTCTCATGTACATAATTTGAAGGGTAGAGAAGGGGAATGGCTTTCAGTCTTTCTCTTTCTTTTCCTTCCAAATTTATCTTCCATTATATGTCACTGTGTTTATGTGTATGTATGTATGTATGTTCAGGTTTATATGTGTACGTATATGCGATTAATTACATGCACTTTCCTTTGCTGTGTTACCCTCAGATGACAATGATGTGTATGAGTATGCATGGATGTGTCTTTATCTGTGGTAAGGACGAATAACTCCTTTTGCAGAAATGAATACCACAAACTCTCTCTCTCTCTCTCTCTCTCTCTCTCTCTCTCTCTCTCTCTCTCTCTCCTTGATATGTATGGCTATGAAGCCCCAGTGGTGTTTCTATTGCTCATCTAATTAATGCATGCATATATATATATATATATATATATATATATATATATATATATATATATATATATATATATATATATATATATATATATATATATATGAATCATTTTTTACCCCGACCGGGACTCGAACCTAGGACTTATGATTACTAAGTCAAGACGCTACCACTACACCACAGAAGGTTAAAAGGAACCCAACCTTATAAAGCTTATATCTGCTATACTTAGGAATGAACGCATTCTAACTGAATGCCACTATGTTCATATTACAGATTCCCCAACCTCACTCGTGGCTTCATTTTAGAATTTAATTCAATTCCCAATCTCATTCGGGCCATGAAATACAAATAAGCACATTACATATGTGAAAACATGAATCATTTTTTACCCCGACCGGGACTCGAACGTAGGACTTATGATTACTAACTCAAGGCGCTACCACTACACCACAGAAGGCTAAAAGGAACCCAACCTTATAGCTTATATCTGCTATACTTAGGAATGAACGCATTCTAACTGAATGCCACTATGTTCATATTACAGATTCCCCAACCTCACTCGTGGCTTCATTTTAGCATTTAATTCAATTCCCAATCTCATTCGGGCCATGAAATACAAATAAGCACATTACATATGTGAAAACATGAATCATTTTTTTACCCCGACCAGGACTCGAACCTAGGACTTATGATTACTAAGTCAAGGCACTACCACTACACCACAGAAGGTTAAAAGGAACCCAACCTTATAGCTTATATCTGCTATACTTAGGAATGAACGCATTCTAACTGAATGCCACTATGTTCATATTACAGATTCCCAACCTCACTCGTGGCTTCATTTTAGCATTTAATTCAATTCCCAATCTCATTCGGGCCATGAAATACAAATAAGCACATTACATATGTGAAAACATGAATCATTTTTTACCCCGACCGGGACTTGAACCTAGGACTTATGATTACTAAGTCAAGGTGCTACCACTACACCACAGAAGGTTAAAAGGAACCCAACCTTATAGCTTATATCTGCTATACTTAGGAATGAACGCATTCTAACTGAATGCCACTATGTTCATATTACAGATTCCCCAACCTCACTCGTGGCTTCATTTTAGCATTTAATTCAATTCCCAATCTCATTCGGGCCATGAAATACAAATAAGCACATTACATATGTGAAAACATGAATCATTTTTTACCCCGACCGGGACTCGAACCTAGGACTTATGATTACAAAGTCAAGGCGCTACTACTAAGCCTGCTGGCTAGTACAGTGGTAACGCGCTGGCTTCGCATTCACGAGGTCGAAAGATCGGTTCCCGTCCAAGACCGAGATTTTAAGCTGTTAACTGGCAGGAACTGCTGTGGTTGGACTCCACAGTGGGGGGCTGGGGCTTGCCCTGGCTGACGAATACCCATTGTATTGAAATGGAAATAAAGTTTACTACACCACAGAAGGTTAAAAGGAACCCAACCTTATAGCTTATATCTGCTATACTTAGGAATGAACGCATTCTAACTGAATGCCACTATGTTCATATTACAGATTCCCCAACCTCACTCGTGGCTTCATTTTAGCATTTAATTCAATTCCCAATCTCATTCGGGCCATGAAATACAAATAAGCACATTACATATGTGAAAATATGAATCATTTTTTACCCTGACCGGGACTCGAACCTAGGACTTATGATTACTAAGTCAAGGCGCTACCACTACACCACAGAAGGTTAAAAGTAACCCAACCTTATAGCTTATATCTGCTATACTTAGGAATGAACGCATTCTAACTGAATGCCACTATGTTCATATTACAGATTCCCCAACCTCACTCGTGGCTTCATTTTAGCATTTAATTCAATTCCTAATCTCATTCGGGCCATGAAATACAAATAAGCACATTACATATGTGAAAACATGAATCATTTTTTACCCCGACCGGGACTCGAACCTAGGACTTATGATTACTAAGTCAAGGCGCTACCACTACACCACAGAAGGTTAAAAGGAACCCAACCTTATAGCTTATATCTGCTATACTTAGGAATGAACGCATTCTAACTGAATGCCACTATGTTCATATTACAGATTCCCCAACCTCACTCGTGGCTTCATTTTAGCATTTAATTCAATTCCCAATCTCATTCGGGCCATGAAATACAAATAAGCACATTACATATGTGAAAACATGAATCATTTTTTACCCCGACCGGGACTTGAACCTAGGACTTATGATTACTAAGTCAAGGCACTACCACTACACCACAGAAGGTTAAAAGGAACCTAACCTTATAGCTTATATCTGCTATACTTAGGAATGAACGCATTCTAACTGAATGCCACTATATTCATATTACAGATTCCCAACCTCACTCGTGGCTTCATTTTAGCATTTAATTCAATTCCCAATCTCATTCGGGCCATGAAATACAAAAAAGCACATTACATATGTGAAAACATGAATCATTTTTTACCCCGACCGGGACTTGAACCTAGGACTTATGATTACTAAGTCAAGGCGCTACCACTAGACCACAGAAGGTTAAAAGGAACCCAACCTTATAGCTTATATCTGCTATACTTAGGAATGAACGCATTCTAACTGAATGCCACTATGTTCATATTACAGATTCCCCAACCTCACTCGTGGCTTCATTTTAGCATTTAATTCAATTCCCAATCTCATTCGGGCCATGAAATACAAATAAGCACATTACATATGTGAAAACATGAATCATTTTTTACCCCGACCGGGACTCGAACCTAGGACTTATGATTACTAAGTCAAGGCGCTACCACTACACCACAGAAGGTTAAAAGGAACCCAACCTTATAGCTTATATCTGCTATACTTAGGAATGAACGCATTCTAACTGAATGCCACTATGTTCATATTACAGATTCCCCAACCTCACTCGTGGCTTCATTTTAGCATTTAATTAAATTCTCAATCTCATTCGGGCCATGAAATACAAATAAGCACATTACATATGTGAAAATATGAATCATTTTTTACCCTGACCGGGACTCGAACCTAGGACTTATGATTACTAAGTCAAGGCGCTACCACTACACCACAGAAGGTTAAAAGTAACTTTACCTTATAGCTTATATCTGCTATACTTAGGAATGAACGCATTCTAACTGAATGCCACTATGTTCATATTACAGATTCCCCAACCTCACTCGTGGCTTCATTTTAGCATTTAATTCAATTCCCAATCTCATTCGGGCCATGAAATACAAATAAGCACATTACATATGTGAAAACATGAATCATTTTTTACCCCGACCGGGACTCGAACCTAGGACTTATGATTACTAAGTCAAGGCGCTACCACTACACCACAGAAGGTTAAAAGGAACCCAACCTTATAGCTTATATCTGCTATACTTAGGAATGAACGCATTCTAACTGAATGCCACTATGTTCATATTACAGATTCCCCAACCTCACTCGTGGCTTCATTTTAGCATTTAATTCAATTCCCAATCTCATTCGGGCCATGAAATACAAATAAGCACATTACATATGTGAAAACATGAATCATTTTTTACCCCGACCGGGACTTGAACCTAGGACTTATGATTACTAAGTCAAGGCACTACCACTACACCACAGAAGGTTAAAAGGAACCTAACCTTATAGCTTATATCTGCTATACTTAGGAATGAACGCATTCTAACTGAATGCCACTATGTTCATATTACAGATTCCCAACCTCACTCGTGGCTTCATTTTAGCATTTAATTCAATTCCCAATCTCATTCGGGCCATGAAATACAAAAAAGCACATTACATATGTGAAAACATGAATCATTTTTTACCCCGACCGGGACTTGAACCTAGGACTTATGATTACTAAGTCAAGGCGCTACCACTAGACCACAGAAGGTTAAAAGGAACCCAACCTTATAGCTTATATCTGCTATACTTAGGAATGAACGCATTCTAACTGAATGCCACTATGTTCATATTACAGATTCCCCAACCTCACTCGTGGCTTCATTTTAGCATTTAATTAAATTCTCAATCTCATTCGGGCCATGAAATACAAATAAGCACATTACATATGTGAAAATATGAATCATTTTTTACCCTGACCGGGACTCGAACCTAGGACTTATGATTACTAAGTCAAGGCGCTACCACTACACCACAGAAGGTTAAAAGTAACTTTACCTTATAGCTTATATCTGCTATACTTAGGAATGAACGCATTCTAACTGAATGCCACTATGTTCATATTACAGATTCCCCAACCTCACTCGTGGCTTCATTTTAGCATTTAATTCAATTCCCAATCTCATTCGGGCCATGAAATACAAATAAGCACATTACATATGTGAAAACATGAATCATTTTTTACCCCGACCGGGACTCGAACCTAGGACTTATGATTACTAAGTCAAGGCGCTACCACTACACCACAGAAGGTTAAAAGGAACCCAACCTTATAGCTTATATCTGCTATACTTAGGAATGAACGCATTCTAACTGAATGCCACTATGTTCATATTACAGATTCCCCAACCTCACTCGTGGCTTCATTTTAGCATTTAATTCAATTCCCAATCTCATTCGGGCCATGAAATACAAATAAGCACATTACATATGTGAAAACATGAATCATTTTTTACCCCGACCGGGACTTGAACCTAGGACTTATGATTACTAAGTCAAGGCACTACCACTACACCACAGAAGGTTAAAAGGAACCTAACCTTATAGCTTATATCTGCTATACTTAGGAATGAACGCATTCTAACTGAATGCCACTATGTTCATATTACAGATTCCCAACCTCACTCGTGGCTTCATTTTAGCATTTAATTCAATTCCCAATCTCATTCGGGCCATGAAATACAAAAAAGCACATTACATATGTGAAAACATGAATCATTTTTTACCCCGACCGGGACTTGAACCTAGGACTTATGATTACTAAGTCAAGGCGCTACCACTAGACCACAGAAGGTTAAAAGGAACCCAACCTTATAGCTTATATCTGCTATACTTAGGAATGAACGCATTCTAACTGAATGCCACTATGTTCATATTACAGATTCCCCAACCTCACTCGTGGCTTCATTTTAGCATTTAATTCAATTCCCAATCTCATTCGGGCCATGAAATACAAATAAGCACATTACATATGTGAAAACATGAATCATTTTTTACCCCGACCGGGACTCGAACCTAGGACTTATGATTACTAAGTCAAGGCGCTACCACTACACCACAGAAGGTTAAAAGGAACCCAACCTTATAGCTTATATCTGCTATACTTAGGAATGAACGCATTCTAACTGAATGCCACTATGTTCATATTACAGATTCCCCAACCTCACTCGTGGCTTCATTTTAGCATTTAATTAAATTCTCAATCTCATTCGGGCCATGAAATACAAATAAGCACATTACATATGTGAAAATATGAATCATTTTTTACCCTGACCGGGACTCGAACCTAGGACTTATGATTACTAAGTCAAGGCGCTACCACTACACCACAGAAGGTTAAAAGTAACTTTACCTTATAGCTTATATCTGCTATACTTAGGAATGAACGCATTCTAACTGAATGCCACTATGTTCATATTACAGATTCCCCAACCTCACTCGTGGCTTCATTTTAGCATTTAATTCAATTCCCAATCTCATTCGGGCCATGAAATACAAATAAGCACATTACATATGTGAAAACATGAATCATTTTTTACCCCGACCAGGACTCGAACCTAGGACTTATGATTATTAAGTCAAGACGCTACAACTACACCACAGAAGGTTAAAAGGAACCCATCTGCTTATATCATTTTTATACGGGGTAAAAAATGATTCATGTTTTCACATATGTAATGTGCTTATTTGTATTTTATGGCCCGAATGAGATTGGGAATTGAATTAAATGCTAAAATGAAGCCACGAGTGAGGTTGGGGAATCTGTAATATGAACATAGTGGCATTCAGTTAGAAAGCGTTCATTCCTAAGTATAGCAGATATAAGCTATAAGGTTGGGTTCCTTTTAACCTTCTGTGGTGTAGTGGTAGCGCCTTGACTTAGTAATCATAATTCCTAGGTTCGAGTCCCGGTCGGGGTAAAAAATGATTCATGTTTTCACATATGTAATGTGCTTATTTGTATTTCATGGCCCGAATGAGATTGGGAATTGAATTAAATGCTAAAATGAAGCCACGAGTGTGGTTGGGGAATCTGTAATATGAACATAGTGGCATTCAGTTAGAATGCGTTCATTTCTAAGTATAGCAGATATAAGCTATAAGGTTGGGTTCCTTTTAACCTTCTGTGGTGTAGTGGTGGCGCCTTGACTTAGTAATCATAAGTCCTAGGTTCGAGTCCCGGTCGGGGTAAAGAATGATTCATGTTTTCACATATGTAATGTGCTTATTTGTATTTCATGGCCCGAATGAGATTGGAAATTGAATTAAATGCTAAAATGAAGCCACGAGTGAGGTTGGGGAATCTGTAATATGAACATAGTGGCATTCAGTTAGAATGCGTTCATTCCTAAGTATAGCAGATATAAGCTATAAGGTTGGGTTCCTTTTAACCTTCTGTGGTGTAGTGGTAGCGCCTTGACTTAGTAATCATAAGTCCTAGGTTCGAGTCCCAGTCGGGGTAAAAAATGATTCATGTTTTCACATATGTAATGTGCTTATTTGTATTTCATGGCCCGAATGAGATTGGGAATTGAATTAAATGCTAAAATGAAGCCACGAGTGAGGTTGGGGAAACTGTAATATGAACATAGTGGCATTCAGTTAGAATGCGTTCATTCCTAAGTATAGCAGATATAAGCTATAAGGTTGGGTTACTTTTAACCTTCTGTGGTGTAGTGGTAGCGCCTTGACCTAGTAATCATAAGTCCTAGGTTCGAGTCCCGGTCGGGGTAAAAAATGATTCATGTTTTCACATATGTAATGTGCTTATTTGTATTTCATGGCCCGAATGAGATTGGGAATTGAATTAAATGCTAAAATGAAGCCACGAGTGAGGTTGGGGAATCTGTAATATGAACATAGTGGCATTCAGTTAGAATGCCTTCATTCCTAAGTATAGCAGATATAAGCTATAAGGTTGGGTTCCTTTTAACCTTCTGTTGTGTAGTGGTAGCGCCTTGACTTAGTAATCATAAGTCCTAGGTTCGAGTCCCGGTCGGGGTAAAAAATGATTCATGTTTTCACATATGTAATGTGCTTATTTGTATTTCATGGCCCGAATGAGATTGGGAATTGAATTAAATGCTAAAATGAAGCCACGAGTGAGGTTGGGGAATCTGTAATATGAACATAGTGGCATTCAGTTAGAATGCCTTCATTCCTAAGTATAGCAGACATAAGCTATAAGGTTGGGTTCCTTTTAACCTTCTGTGGTGTAGTGGTAGCGCCTTGACTTAGTAATCATAAGTCCTAGGTTCGAGTCCCGGTCAGGGTAAAAAATGATTCATGTTTTCACATATGTAATGTGCTTATTTGTATATATATATATGTGTGTGTGTGTGTGTGTGTGTGTGTGTGTGTGTGTGTGTGTACCTACTTATTATTCTAACCTGAAAATTGTTATTCTATATCTGCTTCAAATTGTCTGCAGTAGTACTGTTGAAAAGTGAAATGTAACTTAAATGATAGCACTCAACAAGGGCTATTGAAAATATTGTCACAATTATTACTCTTCAAGTACTCTTCAATTATCACACTATATTTTATTATTAATTACTTGCTATGATATTAAAAATTAATTGCAAATTCTATTAGTATGTTATTTATACATAACCAAATAGATTGTAATGTTTATCAACTGCAATATGACTGGGAGTGCCCATGTGCACATGTCCCCATGTACAGTTATCTGAATAAATAAAAAAAAAGAGGTCATGTCTTATCTGCAAATATAAAGAAGAACTTCAAGATGTCATGACAGGGATAGTAAGATTCTCCTTTTATTTTACATACTGGTTAGATGTCTTCTTAAGTTGAAGGGGTGATAAGAAAGTTTGGATAGGACACCGGTAAAGGTGGGCGAGTTGATGGCGCCGCGTTCACGCTTGTAACCCCTGGGGGACCACCGGGAAGGAAGGGTATATGGGAGATAGGAACGACAGATTTAGGAATATATAATTGAGAGAGAGAGAGAGAGAGAGAGAGAGAGAGGAGAGAGAGAGAGAGAGAGAGAGAGAGAGAGAGAGAGAGACACACACAGGAGCCTCAATGACCTTGAGAGATTGACCCGATCACCTATTATTCTGCTGGTCATGCTCTCTCGTGCAAAAGTAATTCCAAGTAAAAAATAAAATAAATAAATAAAGGAGAGGTTCTGAGGATACAGACACATTTCACTTTCTGTTCATATGGGAAACATACCAAATATAAGTTAAGTATGTGAATTATTAACTGTGCTGGAAAAATGATAAAAAGATAGCTTGACTTTTGGTTACAATTCTATTACTGCTACTACTAATAATAATAACAGTAATAACAATATTAATAAAAACAAAAATGTGATCAGTTTTAGGTCACTGATCCCTTTTCTACTAAGAGCTTGGACGATGCCTCCTTGCGAAGGGATTTTATTTTAACAGGTGTGATCGCTACCCTGAGTGAATGCCCTTTCTAACCTCAGACCATAACGGGCAGCGAACCCCAATCCTAAAGACTCAAAATCGAGTGCGCTACCACTCTGCCACGGTGACCACAATAATAATAATAATAATAATAATAATAATAATAATAATAATAATAATAATAATAATAATAACAATAATGAATACTCCTACAAGTTTCTAAATACTATTCATATGGCAGCGGTATAACAAAAGACGTTATCCAGAAATATCTCTAAAGAAAGCCGATAAGCCACAGATTCAGCAAACAAACAAGCACAGACGATTTGGTTAAACAAAACCCACAATAAAAGAATGGACAAGCGTTTCCTAGATCGAATGTTGCTGTTACGCAATGGAATATCAATTTCGTTACTTGAAAATTATTTAACACAACGGAAATGGAATAAAATAGCACAAATGATGAAATTATAAAATATTGGATTCAAATTGACACAGGAAAGTATGGGGTGGTAAGAGATGTAATAATAATAACAGAAACAAATTTACTGTAATGAAGCATTAGGTATATATAAATTTTCAATTTAAGCCCTACACAATATATATATATATATATATATATATATATATATATATATATATATATATATATATATATATATATATATATATATATATATAAACACCACAGAAGGTCTAAATGGGAAACAAACCTTACAGATATATCTGCTATACTAGGAATGAATGGATTCTATCTGAATGCCACTCTGTTCATATTAGTTTCCCCCAGCCTCACTCTCGGCATCGTTTTCGGATTTATTTAAAATCTCAGTCACACTTGGAACCAACAGTTATCAA